>NQII01000177.1:1029370-1078939 GCA_002778355.1 Clitarchus hookeri | reverse complement strand
GGGGGGGGGGAGGGGGGAATAAAACCTTATAATGTTATTAAACTTAAAACAAGCTTAACAGAAATAATATTTTTTATTTAGTTACCTCCAGGTTAATCGAGATACTGAAATCCGTTCTGTTTGGAGGGCATATTTTGCTTAGTGGTTTCAAAGCAAGTAACAATTCTGCTGACCCACCAATAGGTAACTGTTGGTTAGTGAATTCCATGGAGAATCCACTTTCCTTCAAAATGTTACTTTGTTCCATTTTCTGTAGCTGCACATATATGTTGGCTGGTGTATGATTGGTTATCAGTATACAGTAACTTACTTCTGTTTCCGGGATGACTGGTCCTAAATCTGTAACATTTGTGCNGTATGATTGGTTATCAGTATACAGTAACTTACTTCTGTTTCCGGGATGACTGGTCCTAAATCTGTAACATTTGTGCGCACATAACAATCTTGATTGCAAGTGAAACATATCACAGTCACTACTACTGTGTAATTTTACACACTGTGTAAGCTTTCACTAACAACATATTGAACAAAACTGCATGTACAGTTTTAATATGCAAACATTTTGCAAATTAGTTATAATAAATATGTTACAAAATNCATTGAACAAAACTGCATGTACAGTTTTAATATGCAAACATTTTGCAAATTAGTTATAATAAATATGTTACAAAATATATTATGATTATATAAACTTTTTTATTTTTTACTTGTTTAACACTAATGTCAACATGTGGTCAGCAACACTAATACATAGATGGCTACAGCTTTACCAGTTTGTATATTTTTACTGTCACTTATTTAACAAATTCAGAGTTGATAAGTGACTACATATGACACTTGCAGATATCAATGAAATGGATAAAAATAGGTGGCACAGCAGTGACATGAACAGGTATGTTTAACTACTTACTGTATAACTTTTTGATATAACATATAAATTTAAAGAAAGTATCATACAGGATGAATATAAACTNTTTAACTACTTACTGTATAACTTTTTGATATAACATATAAATTTAAAGAAAGTATCATACAGGATGAATATAAACTTTGTCAGGAGATTCCTTATCAAAAAATACGTAAACAATATACTACCAAATGCATAGCTACAGCTCTTTGCCTGTGCTTATAAACATTGTGAGAAAAGCTGTCAAACAATACACACGCTGTGGTTCTCGAGATAACTGACACCATTTTAACAGATATTCATAAAAAATAGCAGAATTCAAGCATGGCTTTCAAAAAGACACAACTCACAGTGACCCCGATGCATATCTGATTTAGAGCCTATGTCTATTCTGGAAGAGTATAATCACCATTGAAAGTGTAGCTCAAGCAGATGTTTATTGCTCATAACAGAGCCAGAATAAGATACAAATCTCTGAGGTTCTGGAAAATACATTTTTTACAAGACGCCTGAGGGGCGTATCTGAGTTCGTGAGGGATGGAGGTCTTAATAAAAATAAAAGAACTACATTTTATTTCTAATTTATTCACACAGCTATTATTTACATCATTAAATTATCTATCTCTACTCTAATTAACGTCCTTCTCAATATCTCTTGTTTCGTTATGGTCAATTAACTCATACTCATCATTATCACACCTTCAGTCGGTCTGTTGCCATCATTTGTAATGTTTATCACTCACGCATCCGATCCAATATCTAGCCTGCCAACTATAGCCATTCAACCACTCAACAACTCCCAGCCCGGAGGCACATCGCACAATTTATACTTTTCTGGCCTTGACCTGGAAAATTTGACGTACGCTGAGGCACGCTTAGAGAAACTAGGGCAGCAAACAACTAGAAAAGTTTTCAGATAAATACATAAACTCAATACAACCAAGGTCAGCAGCACGTGCTGCAAAAAGGACCATCATGTTGGCTCCCTTTTGGCAACAGAAATGCAGTTCCTGGTTTATTGCTCGCTTGTCATTCAAAACATTCCATTGACTTGCAGCTGCCGCTATCATATAACTGCTCTGTCCTTCACTTACACTCGCTCGTGCGTGACAAAGTAGTGAGCGCGTAACACATTATTGAACGATGAAGTGCTAACCATAATAAATTGGGTGCGGATATCAACTCTCTTCCATAAAAACAAATAAACTAGAGCCCCACGTGTGCATTACAAATTTAACTACGTGGCATTTTTTGGTAGTTCCCAGCTGATTAATAATCGACCATACATGTCAAAAAAAGTTCGCCTTGTGTTTCAATCCTACATGCCATTGTTTTTTTAGAAATCAATGCATAATGGATTGTAACATTTGCAGTGTTAGATCATAATGTGTTGATTTCTCTGAAACGATGGCATTAAGCATAAAAACACAAGAAGGTTTTTTCATTTACAATGCATGGTAAATTACTAAGCAGCAGGAAGANCGATGGCATTAAGCATAAAAACACAAGAAGGTTTTTTCATTTACAATGCATGGTAAATTACTAAGCAGCAGGAAGACATTAAATGTTTACAGTGTTAACAACATGAGTTCTTAAGTTTGTTTTACTTCCCCATATTTATAACTTTCATAACAATTTTTAATAGCATTGAAATGCCTACTGAGACTCTAGATGTGATAATTAATAAATGACCCTAAGATCATTATTTCATCGAACAGGATATATGATATATAATTAATTAGTAGGTGGTTGCACAATTGAAATTTATTATTTATAACTAAATATGCAAACTCTACGGTAAAGTATAAATAGATCATGTTTATAGCACTTGTGTGGCATCGGTCACACAAGCACCTCCAAAATTTTCCCTTCCACTTCTGGTTTAATTATGATGTGATTTTTTGTAAATGTGCTAGAAAGAACATTTCAAGAACTAGTTATGATATACCCACAAACAAAAAATACCCTAGAATTCTAAATTTTAAAAGCAAATAAACTTGACAAAAACCATGATAGTGTTTTTTATTCCTTGTTGTAGTGAATATTGATGACATAAAGTACCTCTCAGTTTTAGGCAGAGTAAAGGTAGTTAGTTCCCTAAAGTCTTCAGATGACTATGCTCATTTTTATATCCACAAGGATCTTTTACTACCATGTCATTGTTTTAGTATACTAATACTGCCTAGACATGGTCCTAGGGGATCTTCTTCTACCATCTTTTCATTTTTGTTGCATACTCTTGTTTCATCCAAATCAGATACAACTTTAGTCTGGTATCATACATTTTCTTCTTTCCTTTCTTCCCCATACTTTTCATTTGAAACTGGGCTGAATAATTGTTTAAAATGTTCCTATCATATCCTCTGCAAATACTTTTGTTCGTTCTCAACCAGTTTTTAACATCTTACATTAATCTGCTGCAGCATAAATTAAGTCTGATTACTTAATTTTTTTACTACTATATAAATTATAATGGATATCAACCTTGTAGAGTAATAAATTGATATATTAGTTTATAAAATAAAATACACTACTGCTATAAATGATTAGCTATTTATCAAATGCATATTCAAGAACTCTTATTTTTATGAAGTTTTCAAAGGCTTCTTAGATAGTAAAATCTTGTAATATAAAAAAGTGATGTAGCAGAAAACATTTTCCACAAGATTTTATGGTAATCAACAGAGTAGTTCCCTAGATATGATGTAAAACCATAATTTTATTAGTGGCAAATCTAAAAATAGAGGATGACTGGAACCTTTATTTAGTGAATTTAGTGAGCACAGAGTTTGGTTTAAACAGGTTTAATGGTTTCACATATATGAATGACATTTACACTAAAAAAATAAGACCAGCATTTTGAAAATAAACTACTATCCAAAAAAATTTTAGTCACCACCTACTTTTCNTTACACTAAAAAAATAAGACCAGCATTTTGAAAATAAACTACTATCCAAAAAAATTTTAGTCACCACCTACTTTTCAATCATGACGACTGGCGACAGAAATGGTCCATTATCGTACGGCCAACAACAGCATGCATTACCCACCTTTGCCACTGCAAACTGTGCCACATTATTGTTTCAAAAATAATAATCGTTAATGCACTTGAGCGTGTTTATTTACAAATGTCTGCATTTCTAGTACTGTACTGTTTCAAAAATTATTGCATGTACCTGACATCTGTGCGTGTTTACAAATAACGAACAGAAAACACTGCCAGTGCTTTCACACACTCCAATGCCCCTCGCCCTTTCCATGTTTACGGTTTGCGTGAATGTCTAGCGGAGGTGTCAGTAGGACAAACTTAAAGCAGATGTCACGGAGTATTCACCAGCACAAATGGAAGTTCGCCGAACTTCATTGCTGACTGGCTGTCATGTGTCCCATCGGTACCATATATTTCCGCAGATTTTACGCTACCTCGTAATTTACACAGTAGCTTTTACGGGCAACAGGTGATGAGGTGTTGAGTGGCAGGCTGGCACAGAACCCGCCGGCATGCAGGCAGCAACCCCACGCTGGAGGCAAATGAACAAGCTGTTTTTAGACGTGCCTGGAGGGATTAAGGTAGAGCTACCCTCTCCTCCATTCACTTCAGCTCCTAAGTTGGCTAGCCATGCTTCACCACACTCCCCCACCCCCTTTTTTCTTCAATAAATGCACTATTATGCCTTCTACACCATAGAACGCCTCTCCCCACCCTTGTAAAGCTGCTATGGTGTGCCAACCACTCCACACCTCGCACCCCTCTATGTAGATGCGTCAATCTGCCAACCATTACAGCCATGCCTTATTGGCATGGATAAGTTCCAGACCAGTTGAGGATGGATTACCAGATTTATTCTTCTAAAACACCAATCATCATTTATTTTTCATGTTATTTCAAAATGATTTAATCTAAGTTTCTGTTTTTAATTCTTACCTTATTTTTTTCCATTTTCATTCAATTCCATTTCAATTTTTTTATTGCATATTTTTATTAGTGTTTCTTAAATATTGTGTTGCCAAAGTGTGAAAGCTGCGAGAATATAAATAATCATAGTCTAGCCAAGAAGGGTGGAAAATGGGATGTGAGAATACATGCCGGTACATCGGCCTACTAGGCATGGTGTTGCATTGCAGGTTTGTAGTGGCCAGCATGTGTCAATCTCTGCATGGCAGCATGTGAACGGTTAAGTCACAACCTCTTAGCATCGTATATTTCATAGTAGTAGCATTTGTTAACAAAATGTTTACTACATTATTTTGAGATCATTTCGCATGCATAATTTTAGTTTTCTTAACATTATGCCCACACATAATTTATACACACTGAACTTTCAACTTAAAATATGGTATAAAAAATGTGTAAAATATGCAGAAATAGGAAATATACGTTNTTATACACACTGAACTTTCAACTTAAAATATGGTATAAAAAATGTGTAAAATATGCAGAAATAGGAAATATACGTTATGAACATCTGTACTAATTTATCGCATGAACTTCCTGTTGTTTGTGTATAATTTATTTTGTTATGTACAGTATAACCATTTGTGTTTGTGTACAACTTTTAAAAAAATTAATTTTTTTAACATTTTTTTTTCTGTGGTTAGGTTGCGAATTTTTTTTTTTGGAGTAATATTTAACCTTGAACAGGCATTTTACCAGTGTCTGTTGTCATTTTACTTTAACCTGAGNTTATACACACTGAACTTTCAACTTAAAATATGGTATAAAAAATGTGTAAAATATGCAGAAATAGGAAATATACGTTCAGAACATCTGTACTAATTTATCGCATGAACTTCCTGTTGTTTGTGTATCATTTATTTTGTTATGTACAGTATAACCATTTGTGTTTGTGTACAACTTTTAAAAAAATTAATTTTTTTAACATTTTTTTTTCTGTGGTTAGGTTGCGAATTTTTTTTTTGGAGTAATATTTAACCTTGAACAGGCATTTTACCAGTGTCTGTTGTCATTTTACTTTAACCTGAGTTTTATTATTTTCCTTTTCCTCATCGGTACTTTATTTTATGGGCGAGGGCAACTGCCTTGTGCAAAAAAACTAAAGGTACTCGCGCACTGAAGAGATCACGGAACATCCTTGGATCAGCACTGTGTCATCTCAGAATCGCGCCACCAGCTCCCCACCACATCCCCCTTCAGAAGCTGAACCAGCCTCTCACAAACAGTGTGTCAGTGATTGGGTTGTTTCTGTATGGTGCGCCATGAGTTCGTCATCTTCTTAAGAGGAAGTGGTTGTGTTAAGTACATTGCTTGAGGAAGGTGATAAGAAATAATGGGTGCATGATATCAACATGAAGAGAAAAGAATTCGGTGAATTCAATACACTTTTCAACGATTTAATAAAAGATGACAAAAAGTTGTTTATATACTTAAGAGTGAGTTATGGCAAATTTTGTGATTTGTTGTCAAAAATTAGTCCATTCATTGAGAAAAAAAAAACACAAACTTCAGGGAGTGCATAACAACAAGGGAACACCTTGCGTTATCTCTCAGATAATTTTTGACAATGTTATGTTATCTATACACATTGTATATGTAATGTATAGCATTCCCTAAGCTTGTGAATTGTGCTATGATAAATAGCTACAAACCTCTGAGTGAAAACACCTCTGAAATATTGTAAATTGCTAAATTAAAAAAATACTGTAATCAAAACAGAATGCACTTTGTACCTCAGAAACATAAAGAATTTTTGTGTTAAATGAATTACATAATTCATTATTGCTAAAATANAGACCTCTGAAATATTGTAAATTGCTAAATTAAAAAAATACTGTAATCAAAACAGAATGCACTTTGTACCTCAGAAACATAAAGAATTTTTGTGTTAAATGAATTACATAATTCATTATTGCTAAAATAAAATATAAGTGTAGTTAAAAAGAAAAATAGTGTAATTAAGTTGTCATAACATCAATTATTGCAATTTGTAAATANTAAAATATAAGTGTAGTTAAAAAGAAAAATAGTGTAATTAAGTTGTCATAACATCAATTATTGCAATTTGTAAATAAGTACCATCCAAACAAAATGACACACATGTATATTGATTATAAGGAGTAATATTGTGGGTTTTCAGAAGTTGATGGATAATAATTCTGCCCTTTCTGTGCGCGCTGTATTCCCTGGTTGCTGGTTGTTTGTCCCACTACATGAAACCTTTTATATTCCAATACCATGTTGAAGAGTTTCACCTTGAGGTCAACCTAAAAAAAATTATCTCAAATAAAAACAATAGAAAGTACATTTATATAAAGAGATCGAAAAGTCGCACACAGCATACATATTTATTTAGAGATGCTGATTTATTGCCGGAATAGTTTTATTATTACATAGCTGTAAATAAAAGATTTTGAGTTGGACTACACCACCTAATTTTTTTTCACTTTTTTCCCCGAGATTTAGAATACAGAAGCACAATTTTTCCTCTTTATTACTATTACATAATCTTAAATTAATTTTTACCATTCTACAAAATAAAGTTGTTACATGGCTTCTCCAGCACTTCTCCTATCTCCATCCAAATATTGTCTCTTCTCAAAAAATCATAATAGAATTGGTGGCTGGTATCGTAAATGAGTGGGTACCCTCTCACCGCTTCAATGACCCTCTCTTCAAAATTTNATAATAGAATTGGTGGCTGGTATCGTAAATGAGTGGGTACCCTCTCACCGCTTCAATGACCCTCTCTTCAAAATTTGGAATGTCCATTGTGTAAGATCATTCAAAACTGATCGCTGTCTGTAGAAGACGGCTGGGATCAATAGTAGTGGAGAGATTGTGGGCGTCACTTCCTCTCTTGTGCCGTATTCTNATAATAGAATTGGTGGCTGGTATCGTAAATGAGTGGGTACCCTCTCACCGCTTCAATGACCCTCTCTTCAAAATTTAGAATGTCCATTGTGTAAGATCATTCAAAACTGATCTATGTCTGTAGAAGACGGCTGGGATCAATAGTAGTGGAGAGATTGTGGGCGTCACTTCCTCTCTTGTGCCGTATTCTCCCTCCAGTCAGATTGCCCTCTGGAGAAATATTTTTGGCGGCTGCCAAGGCAAGATGCTTCCAAAACTGTTCCAAGGGGTCTCTACTGCGGGCCACCCTATTCAAATATATTGATAGAAATGCCTCCGACTTGCCGGTGCCAATCTCAGGATGTTCCGAAACCTCTCCAGTGCACGAGGACCTTAAGGAAGTCACATTCCCAAAATACACAAAGTGTAGGAACAAAAATTGAAGTAATCTGTNCCAGTGCACGAGGACCTTAAGGAAGTCACATTCCCAAAATACACAAAGTGTAGGAACAAAAATTGAAGTAATCTGTTAAGGTCAAGATATGGTGATTCTGGGGGATATAAAGAATGATTAAATAGGACAGCGTGTTTTTGTTCTAATTAAGANCAAGGTCAAGATATGGTGATTCTGGGGGATATAAAGAATGATTAAATAGGACAGCGTGTTTTTGTTCTAATTAAGATTTTGTTACCTACACATGAACAGAAGCTGTATGTGGCTGGTGTAGAATTCTTAAAAAACTCAAATTCTATTGAATGTCCCTAAGGTTCAGCTTCACCCCTTTTGGGTACAATCCCAGATTTATTAAAGCACAGAAAAATATTTAGAATGTTTCAGATTATAGAACTAATGAAAGCAATAAAACACTTACCTAACATATAAGGAGGTACAGACAATTCTGGTATGGATTTCATGTTCTTCGCAGAGCCATAATATAGGAGAATGGATGGATTATAAAGGAGATGATTGTAGGCAATCATCCTCTCTACAGCTAGCTCAATATCAGCTACATTAGGAAATAAGTCCTGAAAAATGTATTATAATCATTACAGATACATTATACAAAAATTTTCAAATAAAACTAAATACATTTANATAAGTCCTGAAAAATGTATTATAATCATTACAGATACATTATACAAAAATTTTCAAATAAAACTAAATACATTTACCAAACAAAAGAATATTTAAAAAAATTAAAAAATTAGGTAAATAGCAAAATTTTTTATTCTTAATGTAGCAGAACATAATTACATGTATTAGAATTTCTCAGTTTTAATTTTCTAAAAGACATGACAGTTTATGCTAAGAACTTACTTGTATTCTATGTTCAGAACATAATACAGTAAATCTCATTAATTCAAACTCGGATAATTCCAAATTCTATGGAAATCAAAGTTGCTTTTAGACCCCAAACATAACAATAGGATATTGCATACTTTGGAATTTGGTTAATTCACAATTCCACATTGTATATAATTCAAAGTAAAATTTCCTCAGATAATTTATAAACCCTGCAGTATTTATTTTCTTGCTATGTAACAAAATAAGCATCACAAATGGCTGTCTTCGATACATGCATCAGACCGCAGCAGGCGGTTGGCTGTGCCAGGCAACTGGCTGCATGGATAAAACAACCATTTGTCACCCACTCGCCACTCGACCAGTCCACAAACAAAGAACTCTGCAGTCTGCCTTTATCTGCCTTGTTTATCTCTCATACTTTTTTTAATCAGAATTTAAACTTCTACGGTAGAAACAAAACAATGAGAGGTAAAGAATTTTGGCTCGAGATAAATTTTCAGTAAGTGTATTGGCTTTTATTATTTATTTTTTACATTTGAAATAACTTGAGCATGCATCATAATTTTTGCAACTACTTTTATGAAAAAAAAATATTTTTTTCTGAATAAGTATGCAAGAAATTTTTCTTAATTTACATTAGCAGGTGCCTGCAATGATATCTGTTAGTAAAATACTTTAATTATATGATTTGTGTGCTAAAAGGCCAAACTGTTGCAGTGATTTTCAATTCTGTACTCCTCAAATACAATCACATCATAAAACCGATCATCAGGGTTTTGAAGCACAAACTACCAAAATCAAGGTACAAAATTGGCACATGACGCAGTATTCTATTGCAACAAGTGGTCTTGCCCCCACTAGAGAGGCCCCAAAGTTACAACTGTTTTTTCTGATGTAAATACTGGTTTGGATTCTATAGTTGTACCATTCTACTACATTATTGTACCAGCACATATATGTCATATCTACTATAGACAAGTTCCCTTCTTTCATAGATCTTACAAATTCATAATAGGCATCCTGAATACAGTTGACTCCATATCTACCATTTTTCAGGGGACTGTCAAAAAATTTCCATTCATGCGGGATTCCAGTAGATGAGGGTTCTGACATGTACATCAATAAAATACAATTTCTGACCTTATTATACTTTATTTTGAGTATAATGAAAGCTGTACATTACATGTAAATAAAGTTTAGCAAATAAACACAATAAAAATTATTTTTTTTAAGTATTATGGTATTAGTATTACTGTAAATAATACATTAAAAAATATTTCTCCTCAACTTGTTTAAATTAAGAATGCATCATCTCAAAACACTGTAAATAATTTATTTTAACCCAACACCAAATGCAAGCCGACCTAAAACTTTCAAACTCTCTGAAAATGAAAATATAACACCGAATGCAAGGCAAATTTTGAATGTCCCACGCGCACTCGATCAGCTGAGAGTGCATGGAGAGATTATCGATCGGGCAGTGTGTTCACGGCAGGCACAATGGCGCGGGGAAGTGGAGGGAGGGGTGAAACAATGTACCCCTCCCCTCCGCTACATGTTGGTGACACTTTGCGTGCATGGCAAATGTCTGTCTATTAACATAATTAATTATATTTCCCTGCAAAAAACTGTAATTTAGAGAGAAATTAATAAATAAGGCAATTGAACTTTATAACTTCACTGTCTTTGATAATTAATCATTCAAAACCACGTCCTCTTGATTTTCCTTGTCGTGAGTTACGCTGCACTCGGGCTCATGTTTACACATTATTAGATGACAAAAGGTGTGGAATAGGCCCTTACTGGTTTTCAATTCGTTCAGAAGATGTGTGTCTATTGATATAAATCCTCCGATTTCCCCACAGGAAGATACTGAAAATGAACTTCACGCTTGGTAATACAAGTCGCTCGATGTTCAAACAATTTTTGGTGACCAGGGGAGGTCAAATATATGCTTACTTTGATCGACGCAACATCCGATAAACAATACAAGCAGTAAGCTCTATCATTATTAACATAGGAGTTTTGCCGGGACCACTGAAAATTAACTGTGGATACAGTTTNCACAAGCAGTAAGCTCTATCATTATTAACATAGGAGTTTTGCCGGGACCACTGAAAATTAACTGTGGATACAGTTTATCGGTACATGTATTTTCGGTACAACAAGAGTGGACTGTATTATATTTGTGGTAATGCTTTTGTCTGACTACGAAAGAATCCAACAAGCTAAGGCACCTCATTCTACAAAGCCAATGAGGCAATTGAAAATTAAAGTTCAAAATCGCTGACACTTACATTGTGCAGAGCTGTGTAGTCCTCCTTGGTGATGTACCGTAGGCACTCCGTTCGCTTCCTGACTGACTGTACTTTCAGGGTGCCTGAGTTGATGTGACTCCTGAGGGACTCAACCACCTCTTTTATACTCATTCTCAAGGCGAGTTCAATCCAGAAGTGGAGGTGTGCCTCTCCAGTGACACGCAATAGTAAGTAATTGGAAACAGCATCATTAGTAAGTCAAGAAAAGCCTGTTTTGTGAAGNCCTCTCCAGTGACACGCAATAGTAAGTAATTGGAAACAGCATCATTAGTAAGTCAAGAAAAGCCTGTTTTGTGAAGGAGTGGGGCAGAGTGCCAAAAGAACTGGCAGGGACATTTTGTGATGGTGCTGTACCCTCACAGTAACGTGAANGAAGGAGTGGGGCAGAGTGCCAAAAGAACTGGCAGGGACATTTTGTGATGGTGCTGTACCCTCACAGTAACGTGAAGGTCATTAAAATAATGCCAGTGGCTTGGTTGGACTGTCCTATTTTTGTTTGCTTTCTCTTTTACAGCAGTTCCTGATAGCAATGTCTGCCTGTGCCACAAATAAACTTTACAAAAACACATTCTGCTAACTGTCAACCTTTCTATTATGTCACCAAAAAATTTTTGAAATGGAAACAACTGTAAACAGGTCTACATTTAGAACAGACAAAAAAGTGCACTCATTCATAGAATAGACTAACTAAGNATGGAAACAACTGTAAACAGGTCTACATTTAGAACAGACAAAAAAGTGCACTCATTCATAGAATAGACTAACTAAGTTGTAATAAGTGCCCCAGACAGTATCAGAGAAAATAGGGCTAAACTACCATTGCTAATTGGGATATTGTGTAGTTGTTCCATGCAGGTAGTTCCTCAGTCTTTTCTTTGTGCGGAAGCATGATGCCACTCTCCCCCTCCCGGGGTCAGCTGACAAACAATATCCTGGAAACAGGAAATGGCGGACACTGGGAGAGAGAAACGCTTTAACAGCTGCNTGGGGTCAGCTGACAAACAATATCCTGGAAACAGGAAATGGCGGACACTGGGAGAGAGAAACGCTTTAACAGCTGCATGAGACTAAAACTGGAAATGGTGAAAACCAACATTTTTAAAGTCATACAGGACTACGCAAAACACAGTTATTACACCATAAAATCAGAGTCACCAATGAAAGTGTCACAGAGGCAAGTTGCCAACGAAAAGACTGTGCATCAGTTCAGTGACTTGTGCGTAGAGGTGACGTGGCGTGTGAAGCATACCGCCCTTATTGTTCTAGTATATCTTGGCCTTGGACATGCAAAATACACCTTGGTACAAAGCACTCTTAACCACAAATGCACCATCTGTGTTTTGTATGCTCCATTGTATTCAAAGTATTTTCCATTCCACAAAAAAAAATCTTGTGAGAGAGTGCGCCAGTGCTGCCCTTTCCACCAGCAACCACCCTAATATATCAGCATGCCATAGGAGGCCTTAGTTTTGAGAAAAATACAAATGGTAACGTGGCTAAATAGCACAAATACTAATTTTCTTAAACTTACGCAATTTTTAACTGTTTTCAAAAGAAAAGAAGGCATTTCCCAAACAATAACATAATGATCAAAATTTTTCTTTAAATTGGATAATTCAAAATTATGAAATTCTGAGAAAAAATTTTGTTTCTGAGCATTTTGAATTATTGAGGTTTTACTGTATGCTATTAAATATATATAATCATGATACCTTTTTACATAAAACAACCCAATGCTGCAATGACAAATCATCTTCATTAGTACACTCATAATCATCTATTACATTTGTTAGTGGACGCCAACCATTTTCCATACTAGATATTGCTTTATATCCCATTTCTTCAGGTAGAGCTAGCATTGCTGGTCGAGGAAGATTGACATACAGCTGAGAGATTGACCCGAAACCTTCAATTTGTATTGCAATGGGGTTAAGATAAGCAATCTGAAAGCAAAAAAAATTAAGTTGCATTCATCATGATTAGAGATGGGAATTTGTAGCATTTTGGATTTAAAATTTAGCATTTTAGAGAATTTATATAATACACATGTAGTATTTAGTTTAGAAGTCAAAAATATTAAAACCTACCTGTATAATAAAACCTGTTCATTGTATCATTAACATAATAATATTAACATACAAAACACTTGTAAAAATGGAAGCAATATTTATCTCGTAAAACATGAGCCCAAGAAAATAAGTGGTACCTGTATNTACAAAACACTTGTAAAAATGGAAGCAATATTTATCTCGTAAAACATGAGCCCAAGAAAATAAGTGGTACCTGTATTGTATGTTCCAAGTCAAAAACACACTCAATGTACTTGCATACTCATATGATAATAACTAAGATGCTCACCGATGGGACTACGCTGATGTTTAATGTGCTTGCTGCATATTTACAAACAAGACTAGTATTAAACCAGCACCTATATTCACAATCATGTACTTTGTAAAACAAGTGAAAATTATATAGAGGTACATAGTAAATAAAATATTTTGTTAAATTAAAATGATACAAATTTGATTGTCTATTTGTTGAAACTTGAACGGTACATGAGAAACAAGTCGTAATACTAGAATATTGAGTTTATGTAGCTTAAAAACTGTTCAGGCACAATAACATGTGATTTTTAGTAGTTGTCAAGAAAAGTAAGTATAGCATTTATTTAATGATATGAAAAATTCCTATATCTAACCAGGATTAAGGATAATTGCATACTCTTAGTAAACAGAATATATTTGACGGAGGTGCATTACACTTCTCATCATAACAGTCGAATGTAAAGAAAATTATTGGTGAAAGAGATTAAATTACACATTTTGAGCACAATATAAGTTTGCAGTGAACAAAGAAGTTAGATATGCAATCATACTACTAGGATGTACATTTATGAGAACTTTCTCCCACAACTACAAAGTATAATAAAGATATTCAGTGCTGTAGCATCATTATCAGTTCAATAATAAAAATATTAAAAATTAATAAATAATAAATAAAAACAAAACAATTACAGAGAGCTTCAGGCAATCAGTTCACTAGTGTGTTGTCACAAATTACATTTTTCTAGTAAGAACAAATACACAATGGTGAAGGTCAAGAAAATGGTAAATAGTGAGAAACAATAAAATTTAACATTTCACTATTAGCGGTTTATGTTCACACAAATAATTAAAGAGTACAGTGTGGCATAAAGTGGCTAAATAATAAATAACAAAGCATCACAACTTCAATAGTTGAAAATTTTCTAATGTAATGACAGTAATTAATATTTAATATTTCATGTTCAAAACAAAAAAATTAACAATGTTAACATTCAATTTAAAAGGCACAACATTAATTATTCTTTGGTTACATGCAAACAACATAACGTTCAATGTATAGCTTCAATGCCACAAATACCAAAGTCACAAAGCCAATTAAAATTTATCGACTTTTTCAAAGCAACTAATGTGTGGAATTTCACGGAGAGGTGGCTATGTACATCAATTATTTGCCCTCCCAAAGCTCCCATGGGAAACCCAATAATATTTCCATGCAAAAATCCAAACATAATAAAATACTGTACTAAAAGCCATATAAGTGTGACCAATTATGCCTTCAAAAAAAGGAGAGCACAGGTCTGGTCTGTCAAAGCCCCAATTTTTTTATCAAGTACAAATAAAATATAGACATTTAAAGCATGATACATTACAAAACCCATGCAAATTCAATTGTCACCTGCTCTAGGCCATAAGAGCTCATACTGAATCTTAAATAATTTCCCAAAATGTTGTTCAATACCCAAAGTAAACTGGCAACCAAATGGTTCTATTATATGAAGTTTAGCATTGATTAAAAGGAGAAAGAGTCATGAGTGCAGTGTCTCCAAAACTAAAACTCTCGTTCTAGCATAGAGTTGGTTCAGGGCTAGTCCCACTTAAAAAAAGCACAGTGAGAAGCAAATGGCAGAAGGCACATGCCACTATGTACATAAACATAAACATAAACATTAAATATTAAAATTAACAAACCACCAAAAAAAATTTACTAGATAACCAAAGCCAGCATGCCGTAAAGCAGTTTAACAAAAAATTCATTTTAGACTGGAAGCCAAAAGAGGGTACGGAACTTTGACCAACACCACGACAGTTTCAGCTCTCAAAACCTTGCTGTTAAGAGCCACCCAAATCTCTTCACTCACTCACCACCAGAGCTACCTGAATACCATAAAAACTTGCTTTTAATGCAGTTTGCTAGTGCGGATGTGACACTAGGGGACGTACATGTCCCTCCATTATGCATAGATGCAATACACTAAATAAGGCCTTCGTAGCAGTGTGACCACAGAGCCAAGTTCAGTAAATACACAGTATGCACTGATGGTGCATTCAACATGCCTTTGTCCAGCAGAATGAGTTTGAGAGACGCCGCATCATCACCTCCGAGAGGCAGGTTGGACAGTTTGGTGCATTCCTCACCACTTTAACCGTTCTGCCTACACTGTAAGTCGGTGTTGGATGGAGTGGGAACAGAAGGGTGTACACACACCCATCAAAAAGGCTTGGGTCAACCCTGGTGGACCACCAGCAGGGACGATTGTTTCATTGCGCAACAGGCTGTAGGCACTCCATGGGCATCGCTGTGCACCATCCAGGGATATGTCACTGCAACTGGAGATAAGCCTGTGTCCACCGGGACCATATCCAGGCGGCTAGCATAGCGGAATCCGTCTTCACAGCATCCCCTATGAGATTTGCCATTACGACCTGAGCATCGCTGAGCATATGTGACCTTCTGCCGGGAATTGGCAGCATGGCAGATTGCGGATTGATGACGAGTGCAGTTCAGTGACAAATCACAGTTCCGTATGGATACAGACGACCGTCAAATTAAAGTCTGAAGATGCCTTGGCCAGCGCCATGGTTCACACTTCATTGTAGAGCGGCACACTGCCCCAATGAGAGGTGTGGTGTGGGGTGCCATTTCCTATGATTCCTGCATCACTGGCGGTGATTGAAGGAACCCTGACGGCATGGCACTACATCCAGGAAATTATGCGACCATGTGCGCTTTCCTTCCTGGTGTTGCTTGACAACCCGATTTTTCAGTAGGATAATGCCCGGCCTCACATAACATAGGTATCTTTAGCCTGCCTTCCTGATGTCAACATGCGTCCTTGGCCAGCAAGGTCTCCTGACCTCTCAACCTTCACAAACATTTGGGACCAGATTTGACAGCAACTTCGGCCAGTGGCAACTGGTGGATTTGGAGGGTCAGTACCACCAGCTGTGGCAAGATCTTCCTCAGGAGAACATCCGACGTCTGTATGCCTCCACGCCAGACTGTATCGCCTCCTGTTTCTGTGCCATGGGTGGTCCAACACCATCCTAAGTGCATCCTGCAAGTATTGATCCCCTGCAATACATGCTTGGTGTGGCACAATGTTTTAGTGTTATCTGTATATATACTACCATATCCTGTGGCTGTACCCACTTACAAGCCCCTGCGATGGCACCTTCAGTGCAATAATTTTTTTGCAAATGAGTGTAATTATGTAAAAAGGCTACACACTCATGCTGAAATCCATGAGACAGCACTCCATGACTTACCTCAAACTCGGTGGTGAAACCATCCTGAATAGAGCAGCAACCACAAAAGAATGAGCGCTGAGGATTAAGTGCGCACTTAAGAGAGAATCCCTAGCAGAAAGCAGAAGACACCTATCTACAGGGAGGGTGGAAGGGACAAACCAAACAGTAGGTAGAAAGGAAGAAGGGTAGGGGAAACAGCTGAGCATGCTTGGAACTGCAGAGAGCCTAAGCCTGCTGTAGAGAGCACTCAAGTACACTTTTAAGTCTTGTTAGCACCATGACGGCTCATCCTCCACCCATTAAGCATACTTCATGGCCAAAGTCCAAAGTAAATTGTCATAACATGTTACGTCACCAGTTCTCCACAGTAGAAAATGAAGGCGATGATACACACAATACAAACAGAACATAGATGAAAAGAATCTTGAAGTATCAAAGACAGAATATTGAGAACAAGTAAAAAATAAACTCTTGATGTCGTTGAACATTCTATAACATCTCAAAACACAAAATTTGTATTTAATTTCAACTCAGTTCCTGGAACTGTAAGTGCAAACTCCAAACCTCTGGGAGCACCCGCAATAAATGTCTTTTCAAGCACACAAGGGTGAAGGCCAACATTCTGGCAGCAGCAGGCACAAAGCAGTAGGCACTAGGAGAGACGATGCCTATACTCATAGCCTCAATGCGCAGCAATAATGACAGCAGTTGGCTACCCAGGTGATGAAGGCAGACATTACAGATGGACTCTCAAGGCATGAACTCAGCAGGGGAAGAAAACCAAAATAAGAACAAATGGCATAAGATACCAAACAGATACGGTATTAGGATAGCTAAGGAAAGGGTCACACATGTGTATACAACAGATCCAACAAAATTAAAATAAATAAGTCTGCTAACATTCTTACAAAAAAAAAAACATTATGCACAATCTCAGTACTCCTCTAAATATGACAAGTGAGCCTTTTTGATTTCTCATGCTGAACCGATTTGAGTTAACATTATAGAACTTGGGGCTAAAAATTTTAAAATAACATAAGGCTCAACAAAATTAGCAAATAAGTTTTGAGCCCACATCCATCCTACTGTCCGCCAAAGTGAAATTACGACAAAGAACTTTATCACCAACATGAAAAAACACTCGAACTCTCGTTCGGTAAAGGTGGTCAGTCACCTCTTACTTCGCAGCAATAGGACGACAGCACACCCAATCAAGAGACCGTCCTTGTTAACATTAGTGGATGTATAAGACAAGGATAGGATGCTCTAGATGTTAAACAGGGGATGACTCAGGTGGCGGCCTAGGAAGGGATGAGATGGAGCAACCCCCACGGACTCCTGCACTGCACTACTAAACCATAGATTAATAAAATCAAGGTTCTTATCCAATGCTGTCTGATCTAGATAGTAAAAAATAATTAACTAAGCCTACAAGATTTTGTTGAATCTCCCCACCTGCTTACCCTAGGTGTAAAATGTTATCGCTTACCGGAAGCTCATATTCTTGAACAAACACCACTGAAAATACCACACATTATCAGTAACTAAAGTAACTAACTCCATAGAGGCACCAAAGACTTTCCAAAATTACAAACTTGAAGGTGTACAACGTGATTAAAACACAGATTTTTCTCTTTTTTGGAATGCACCACCAACAGACCAAAAATATCAAGGTGCACACCTTGCCAGGGATATTCAAGTGCTTGAACTACTGATTGTCTGTTCAAATTGCTTACATTTCTGACGACCATCAAAAATGTACATATACTTTGATACATAGTTCTTTTAATGTAGGCCAGGTAAAATTAATAGAAATCTTTTGATACATCTTATTTAGTCCCAAATGGCCATCAAAAACTGAATCACGGGAATTTTTTTCCAGTAAATATAACATCCGTCCTTTTCCAAAATTTCATTTCAATTGCAAACACCAGGCATCCCCAGCCCATGCCTTACGNAATGCACCACCAACAGACCAAAAATATCAAGGTGCACACCTTGCCAGGGATATTCAAGTGCTTGAACTACTGATTGACCAAAGTTTGTCTGTTCAAATTGCTTACATTTCTGACGACCATCAAAAATGTACACATACTTTGATACATAGTTCTTTTAATGTAGGCCAGGTAAAATTAATAGAAATTTTTTGATACATCATATTTAGTCCCAAATGGCCATCAAAAACTGAATCACGGGAATTTTTTTCCAATAAATATAACATCCGTCCTTTTCCAAAATTTCATTTCAATTGCAAACACCAGGCATCCCCAGCCCATGCCTTACGTAACTGAACAAAGAATTCTGGAAACTCCTCTACCATTTCTAATGTTGCCTCAAAATTCACAGGATCGTACATGCGGATACCACATCAGCCACTTGTTTGTCGGTGCCACGAACGTTATGCACTTTAAAGCGGAATCAAGGTAGGCACAATACCCACTGCCCCAACTTGCCTATTTGCTGAGGACAATAATAAACACTGAGCTCAGAGCTCGATTGTGTAAAAGTCATTCTCATCGTGTTCGATGTATGAAGCAAACTTTTCAAGGCTGAACAGACATGCCAATGTTTCCTTCTCATACACACCCAAATTACATTTGACTCTTCTCAACATATGACTAGTGAAAGTAGCTGGAACAATTCTGCCATCCTCCAGCTTACCTAACGCTGCCCCCAAAGCCACAGAAGAAACATCTACCTGGATGCAAACTGTCACGAAAAATTTTGTAATTTAAAAACCAGCATATATTTTACTCTGAAGAGCTAATTCTTGTTCAGAGCCAAAATAAATTTTTTGCTGCTTCTTCTTTAACAAATTCAAGGGTGCTACCAAATCAGAAAAATGTTTGATGAATCTATAAAACCTAAAATAGTATCCCATGAGACCCAAACATTTTTGCACCTCCTTCACTGTGCATAGAGGAAAATTTACTANCCATCCTCCAGCTTACCTAACGCTGCCCCCAAAGCCACAGAAGAAACATCTACCTGGATGCAAACTGTCACGAAAATTTTTGTAATTTAAAAACCAGCATATATTTTACTCTGAAGAGCTAATTCTTGTTCAGAGCCAAAATAAATTTTTTGCTGCTTCTTCTTTAACAAATTCAAGGGTGCTACCAAAACAGAAAAATGTTTGATGAATCTACAAAACCTAAAATAGTATCCCATGAGACCCAAACATTTTTGCACCTCCTTCACTGTGCATAGAGGAAAATTTACTACCAGTGCTACTCAGTCCCAATCAATTAATAAGAGATCCTCACTTAACATATACCCTAAAAATTTCACTTCCCATGAACACAAGGTCATTTTCTCAGGATTAACCATCAGACCACCTTTGAGTATTTGGTTCAGCTTTTGAAGATGTTTAAGGGTGACTCAAAAGTTCCCACTGTACAAGATAATATCGTCAATGTAGTTGAATACAATCTTAAACTTGAAATATGACGACAATACATGATCCAGGACAAACAAAAGCATCCAACAACCAAAGCTAGCATCCATGGGAATGCAAGTAAACTCCTACTGATTACATGGTGCACAAAAGTCGTGTAGGCTACTTCCTGCATAAAGGGTCCAACAAACACGGATGAAAACTGAAAAAATATGAGGGAAATAAGTCACACTTTTTTTATATGTACAAAATTGCTNGTCCAACAAACACGGATGAAAACTGAAAAAATATGAGGGAAATAAGTCACACTTTTTTTATATGTACAAAATTGCTTCAAGATCATTGACAATGTAGCCACAATCTTTTTGTCACCGATTAAGTTACACAATAAAAAAAGCAACACAAAATGTGTGATTCAAAACTCTCTTTTTTTGTTGTACTGGATGTTTTTTTTTTTTTTTTAATATTCATTCTGGTAAAGGCAGGGGGTGGACACTGAATAGGGCGACTGAACTTAACAATTTGGGGGACATCATTCACCAACAACATTATAAATTAAAAAAGTTTTTGCCAAATAAAAGTGATTGTTTTTCATTGTTTATAATAAATGAGATACAAGTAGATAATAATATAAATAATACCATTACTAATATAAACTAATATTAATTAAATTAAGGCAATGGCAAGCTCTGTTTTCCTTTATGCCTTATTTTTTAACTGAATAACTTTTGTAGGATTTGGCTATAATAAATAGCAAATCTCGTAGTGGGGCACCTAAGGCAGGCCACCTGAATAACACTGCCACTTTCATTGGTAGAAGAGAATGTTTCTGACAAAAGGTACTTGGGTCCAAGGCACTAATAACTTGATAGTGATAATTTCCCAGTACATGGAAGGGTAAAGAAGATACAAAGGTCAACTTCTTTACTTTAAATGGAATGATAATATTTTATTAAAACCCCTAAACAGTGCATTTGAAGACATAATAAATACAATGACATTTGCTGCAATTATTAGAAGACATTCCACTGGACGTAAGGCAATCCACATGGTACCAACATGACAGATGTCCCGCACATTCTGCACAGAGAATTAAAACGGTTCATAACCGAACTTTCGGTGGTCAATGGATCAGTCAGTCTGGAAAAATGAAATGGTCTGCATGTTCCCCAGACTTAACGCCTACGGACTTTTATCTGTGGAGAACATTAAAGTAACAGGTCTACAAAGACCCACTGACAACTCCCAAAGACATGAAAGGGCGTATAACACGAGTTTGTTCTGTGATAAGTACAGATGACATTCGACGTACAGTATTGTCCACTCAGAATTGCTTTACAGTATGTATTAATGCAAAAGGTCACAAATTTCAACACCTGATATCATAATAAAATAAGAAAGGAAGCATAGTCTGAGGCTGGCATTTGTTTCAACAAACGCCAGCTACAGGATGGCTACAGTTGCTCTAGGACGGCGCTATGTTGACCCATTGTTCCGTGCTGCGGCNCAACAAACGCCAGCTACAGGATGGCTACAGTTGCTCTAGGACGGCGCTATGTTGACCCATTGTTCCGTGCTGCGGCACAGTTTGCTTCGTCATTGACCTTCAACGATCTTGAATGACCGGCAAATGTTGTCGTATTTATTACATCTTCATACATACTGTATGCTTCTGTATAAATATATAAATATAAATAAGAATGTTCAATCACATGTCAATTAGATATAAAAAAAACTAGTATAAAATATTGCCATATTTACAAGAGTTTGTTCATATACATCCTTTAGGGAAATACAATCACTATTCAACTTGTAAAAAGATCTTGTGACTTGTTTCTAAACATCACTTCGACATATCGCACTTCTGCGAGAAAACTATCACAATTAAAAAAAATCGAATTTTGAATTGTGACCAGCCATATATTCAGTACTATGTTTTCCATACTCTGGAAAGGTGATATTTGGCTAACTTTATAAATTACCACTTTAAAGCGATAATGTCACTTTTTCTGACACCCTGAATTGGAACCGGTTTCGCAGGAACAGTAACACAATTCGTGTTGTGCCATTTCGTGGAATGATGCAAGTAAGTACTCATTTTGTATTGGGCAAGAAAAGTGTCACATTTTGAGTTGTGCCACTCTAGAGGAATAAGAAATCAGTTTTATTCATACCTTTATTCACTGCAAAGTATGTCAACTAAATTTATGTTCTGTACTGGGGCAAGAAAAGTGACAAGTCGAATTCAATGAATTTCTAAATTGTGTTTTGCTTCATTTCGATTCATAATCCCCCAAAGCAGCCAAACAGCAATATGAAAAAAGTAAAAAAAAACCATGGTTAATGCTTGGAATAAAAATATCATGCAAACATAAGAGAGCTTTGTACTTGCAGCCAAAAAGTTCTCCATTCCAAGATATTAAATCAGATTATAATGCTTACTGTAAAATACAAAAAAAAAATTAATACATAAAGAAAAAACTTGCACTATAATAATTTAATAAGTCAATCGGACAATAAAAACCATTTGTGTAGTATTGAGTATTTGTTGTGCCAAGGTTGGCATGCAGGCATGTTCACATAATGGCATCCGGGTTCAATACAAAACATTGGCGACAATGTTTTTAAAAATAAAGCGGGCGTANGGGCATGTTCACATAATGGCATCCGGGTTCAATACAAAACATTGGCGACAATGTTTTTAAAAATAAAGCGGGCGTATTTGGGGTTGAAATGGCATCCTTTGGAAGGATGGACGAGTTTGAAGAATGTTAGGATAATATTGTGTCATATTTGAAATGGTTGCGACATTATTTTAATGCAAATTCGTTACCCAAGACAAAGCATGTCCCAGTATTGTTGTCAGTTATAGGAAAACATACGTTTGGTGTGTTGTGCAATTTAGTGTCTCTAGATGAGCCAGGGGACAAGTTGTTCGCAGAGTTGAAAGTAGTCCTGAAAATGCATTATAGTCCAAAGGCACAATTTAAATTTCACAGGCGAGTGCAAAAANCGCAGAGTTGAAAGTAGTCCTGAAAATGCATTATAGTCCAAAGGCACAATTTAAATTTCACAGGCGAGTGCAAAAAATAAAACAAGACTACTGCAGAGTTTTTAGTTTCCATCAAACATTTGGTGCAAACATGCAATTCTGGCACATNCAAAAATAAAACAAGACTACTGCAGAGTTTTTAGTTTCCATCAAACATTTGGTGCAAACATGCAATTCTGGCACATTTTTGCCAGAAGCATTGCGAGATCATTTGGTCAGTGGTCTATGCAGTCAACACATTCAGCAAAAGCTCGTTGAAGAAGAGCATACATTGGGGCAAGCATATGCATTGGCAACAACATTGGAGCAAGCAGAAAAACAACAGAAAATGTTCCAGGCTTCTCAATTGGTATTGGAGGAAGTATGCAAAGTATGGGTGCAAAAGAAACAGCCTACANACAGAAAATGTTCCAGGCTTCTCAATTGGTATTGGAGGAAGTATGCAAAGTATGGGTGCAAAAGAAACAGCCTACAATAGTGGGGACCTCAAGAAGTAGTTTTGGTCAGAAGGAATGTTATCGCTGTGGCAGTAAGGAGCACATGGCAGTAATATGCCCTTACTCAAAATATAAGTGTCTTAATTGTTCTAAAGTGGGGCATTTGGCCAGGATAGTAGGATGTAGAATTCGGCTGTGGTACGTGGAATCAGAGAACACAAAACCGAGGAGCCAGGGGTGGGATACAGGGTGAGTGATAACGACCAACATGACATTCTTGACTNATACTGTATGCTTCTGTATAAATATATAAATATAAATAAGAATGTTCAATCACATGTCAATTAGATATAAAAAAAACTAGTATAAAATATTGCCATATTTACAAGAGTTTGTTCATATACATCCTTTAGGGAAATACAATCACTATTCAACTTGTAAAAAGATCTTGTGACTTGTTTCTAAACATCACTTCGACATATCGCACTTCTGCGAGAAAACTNCTATTCAACTTGTAAAAAGATCTTGTGACTTGTTTCTAAACATCACTTCGACATATCGCACTTCTGCGAGAAAACTGTCACAATTAAAAAAAATCGAGTTTTGAATTGTGACCAGCCATATATTCAGTACTATATTTTCCATACTCTGGAAAGGTGATATTTGGCTAACTTTATAAATTACCACTTTAAAGCGATAATGTCACTTTTTCTGACACCCTGAATTGGAACCGGTTTCGCAGGAACAGTAACACAATTCGTGTTGTGCCATTTCGTGGAATGATGCAAGTAAGTACTCATTTTGTATTGGGCAAGAAAAGTGTCACATTTTGAGTTGTGCCACTCTAGAGGAATAAGAAATCAGTTTTATTCATACCTTTATTCACTGCAAAGTATGTCAACTAAATTTATGTTCTGTACTGGGGCAAGAAAAGTGACAAGTCGAATTCAATGAATTTCTAAATTGTGTTTTGCTTCATTTCGATTCATAATCCCCCAAAGCAGCCAAACAGCAATATGAAAAAAGTAAAAAAAAACCATGGTTAATGCTTGGAATAAAAATATCATGCAAACATAAGAGAGCTTTGTACTTGCAGCCAAAAAGTTCTCCATTCCAAGATATTAAATCAGATTATAATGCTTACTGTAAAATACTAAAAAAAAAAGTAATACATAAAGAAAAAACTTGCACTATAATAATTTAATAAGTCAATCGGACAATAAAAACCATTTGTGTAGTATTGAGTATTTGTTGTGCCAAGGTTGGCATGCGGGCATGTTCACATAATGGCATCCGGGTTCAATACAAAACATTGGCGACAATGTTTTTAAAAATAAAGCGGGCGTATTTGGGGTTGAAATGGCATCCTTTGGAAGGATGGACGAGTTTGAAGAATGTTAGGATAATATTGTGTCATATTTGAAATGGTTGCGACATTATTTTAATGCAAATTCGTTACCCAAGACAAAGCATGTCCCAGTATTGTTGTCAGTTATAGGAAAACATACGTTTGGTGTGTTGTGCAATTTAGTGTCTCTAGATGAGCCAGGGGACAAGTTGTTCGCAGAGTTGAAAGTAGTCCTGAAAATGCATTATAGTCCAAAGGCACAATTTAAATTTCACAGGCGAGTGCAAAAAATAAACAAGACTACTGCAGAGTTTTTAGTTTCCATCAAACATTTGGTGCAAACATGCAATTCTGGCACATTTTTGCCAGAAGCATTGCGAGATCATTTGGTCAGTGGTCTATGCAGTCAACACATTCAGCAAAAGCTCGTTGAAGAAGAGCATACATTGGGGCAAGCATATGCATTGGCAACAACATTGGAGCAAGCAGAAAAACAACAGAAAATGTTCCAGGCTTCTCAATTGGTATTGGAGGAAGTATGCAAAGTATGGGTGCAAAAGAAACAGCCTACAGTAGTGGGGACCTCAAGAAGTAGTTTTGGTCAGAAGGAATGTTATCGCTGTGGCAGTAAGGAGCACATGGCAGTAATATGCCCTTACTCAAAATATAAGTGTCTTAATTGTTCTAAAGTGGGGCATTTGGCCAGGATAGTAGGATGTAGAATTCGGCTGTGGTACGTGGAGTCAGAGAACACAAAACCGAGGAGCCAGGGGTGGGATACAGGGTGAGTGATAACGACCAACATGACATTCTTGACTTGTTTATCATGCTGCAGCAGCAGTAGGTGGCTATCATGGGTTAGCATGTATCAGTGATTGTAGATGGCAGATCACCGACCATGCCAGTGGATACAGGATATGAAGTTATTTTGATGTTGAACAAAACATATCAAGCAAATTGGCCTGACCAGCAGTTACGAAAATCAGACATCAAGCTGCAAATTAATAAATAATTTGCAACTACATAACTAACTTTACTCCCTAAATGTTACCATGCAATTTTATGAACTAGAAGCCTAATAATTGGTTTGATATAAAGTAGAGAATTTTTTTTTTAAATTTTGAGTGTATTTCTTGTGGTCACCAGTTTCTCACAATGAGAGTTGATATATTTAATTTTTCTTTAAACTCATCTGCTTGAAAATTAGTGTTTTGACTAGTGAGAAGTTTTCTCACAAAGGTGCAATATGGAATACAAATTTTTTTGATCACATGGATAGTAAAATGTGTAAAATAAGGGATGAATTACAGTGTAAATGGGTGAAATTTAATACGTTCTAAACATAACATAAATGGTGGGAACTGTATACTAATTAGGAGTATTTAAGGGGAACATATACTTAACTAAGGGGAAGGTAATCAACAGTTCTATTGTACTCTCCAGGTCTAGACAAGTAAACACAACAGTGTACTTGATTCAAAAGAAAACTACTTGGTGCTACCACATATAACTCATTTACATGAAGAATGTGGAAGTCAGTTGCAGAAAGATATGTAAGTAACCCAGTGGACCCACATCAATAAACACAGTGAAAAAATGTTTTGGCACTTTTCAAGGGACTAGGAAAATCTGTTTCAAAATAAGTAAAATGCAAAAAAAAAAAAGGGAAGTTCATGCTGAGAAAACAGTAAGAGGGAATCAAAAATAATAGGCGTAATATATGAAAATAAAAAATAAGGAGAAAAAATTCTACTGTGGTGCACTCAGATACTGACAACAAAGAATCTTACGTGAGGGATTGCATTATCAGAATGATAATGTGCTTGCAAATGAGAAATGATGGAAAGCAAAATGAGGAAAACAAGAGTACCACCTTGAGAAAACAAATTGGTTTCATTTTGCAACCAAAAATTAAAAACCAAGCTTGATAACATTGGGTTTGCAATGCTAAGAGGCAGAAACAGGCCTTGACACTTGAGAGTGCATACCATGGTAGCCAAAATAAAATTAATAAGTGGGTCTAAAATAAATTTATTTTATTCAAGAATTTTTTCTTAAAGGAAATGCAATATTATTTTCACTTGGCACAGACAGAAGTAAAATGCGGAATGGTGGAAAAAGGCATTGATTTCATCTCCACAGTCCATAATCAGAAGAGGATCTAAAAAGAATATTTTCATAGTGGGGAGCTGATGTCTGTATAATCAGTGTGCCAGCCTCTCTCCAAAACATTCCAAATTGGAACCCTGGTGAATTCAAGTCCAAATTTTTACATTTCCAAACGTAGCAAATGTTGCTGATAGCCATTAAGTTTTCTTAGGGTACTCTCATCTACACCACCACTGCATTCCATCACTCCACCAGCCACATCTCATTTCACCTCATCCATTCTTCAGATTGGGTGGTATCAACAAGTCTGTCCCAAGGGTACAGCCTCATCTCATATTGTTCATATTGACCTCTCAAGGAAGGAGCATCCGGTAGATGTTTTCATTTATCTTCACATGTCTAAAATGATAAACATTCATGTTGTATACAGGTGTCATCGTAATGCTTCTACTTTGATCATGTTCATTTCTCCACCATGAAGGTACATACACATGTATACGTACATGCCTATATTTTTACATACACATACACAGTGGTAATAAATGTATGATTATAAAATATCAGTTCAATGTTCTTGCCAACCTTAAAATGGAATACTCCCACAAATTTTCCTGATGCTCCTGGCAGGAATGTCACTGTGAATTCAACCTCGTTACCAGCCAGTAAATGACCAGACATAGGTTTAACCAAGAACATACCGTCCAGTGAGCTGTTACTTGGTTGGCTATATTGCACCGTAAAGTCAAATGGCATGTTCCCAGTGTTCTGCATCACTATTATATCTTTGCACTCCTTCAAGAAAACCTGTAAACATAAAGAATAATTTATCCATATTATAAAATTATATGATGTTTACATAACACATTCAGTGAACTAGATTATCACCTAAGTTCATACAAAATTATAGTTACATAACATGTAAAATTCTGGAATTAGAGTAGTGAATGGGTGAAGGTGAAACCTGTTATATACTTGTGACAACAGTGATGCTGT
This sequence comes from Clitarchus hookeri, assembly GCA_002778355.1. NCBI lineage: Eukaryota > Metazoa > Arthropoda > Insecta > Phasmatodea > Phasmatidae > Clitarchus > Clitarchus hookeri. The sequence continues at coordinate 1,050,690 of NQII01000177.1, read as the reverse complement.
GATAGCAAATCTGAATGCCCACAACTTCCATATTTAGTAGTGCACCTTTAATATGTTTAAGATAATCTATGGTTTTGTTTTGTTAGAAATTAAAAGTACTTCTATTACATGCTTCAATTTAATAATAATAATGATAATAATAATAAATATTATTATTCACTGGTGAATAAAATATATACCTTGCAATAGGTTTTGTGACATATTTTTAAATAATACCAGCTTGTTAATTAAACTTACATATAATAAAAAATAACATAACCAGTATTAAAAATTAATATCATGCACATTAGCTAATTACCACTATTCAATACTAAAAAAGGTTTCTCTCTTTAGCAAATTTTTCATAACACCATTAAAATGCTCAACTGAAAAACTCCTAAAACCTAACAGTAAGAAAATTTATTAAAAAACTTAATACCAATGTACGGCAGAACCTGATTAAGTCAGTCCCATTTAAGTTGGATTCCCGAATAACCCAGACAAAATTTCGAGAAACAAATGAAAAGTAAAATAAACTATGAAAGTTAAGAAACTTTGCACAGTAATCAGAAAGAGCTAAAACTTACAAATAAACATTTTGTAAAATAAAAATGTATTTTATGCGAGAATTAAAGGCAAAGTTATTGCTTTAATTGGTGCGAACAATAGAACTACACTGGAGGCCCTAAAGTGAGTACATGTTTACTGAGACTGTACATGATGATTTGATATAAGGGAAATTTTCTGTAAGTATGTCTTGTATTGATTTTTGCCACGTTCTCCAGTTAACATGGATATTTCTTATCCCAGATCGACTCTGGTCCCAACTGATCTGACTTAACAAGGTTCTACTGCATTCATAGTTTTGTTGTGTTTTATTAAGCCTGACATACTGACCAGCTAATAAATATTTATTTCTTGTGTTATGATTATAACTTTTACACAGATTAAAATCATTCAAATGTTTTCCTTAAGCCAGAAATTACAGTTACAGATTCATTTGCCTTTACTCAAGGGTTTTTAGACCTTACCAGACCTCATGGCTGCTGAATAGTTCAGGTAAAAATTTAATGAAATCAACTGTGTAAGCAACAGTTAGCACTCACTAGCTAACAATATTTTAAAACCTAAGACATAAGGAATGTGAGCTTAGTTTGTCCGGTGTGGATGACTGTCACTGACAACTGAGGCTGTGGTCACATGGGTGGAAAAGAAAAATTATTCCTGAAGTGCAGTGCTGTTAGGGTTTCCCCGCATGCCTATAACTATGAGGAACTCATTGTTCTTACTGAAATAATGCCCACTAGATGTTCCTTTCACCATACTTTATACTGACACACTGCCACCACACTGTCTTACACTATTTGCACAAAATGTACAGTTTACACTTAAAAAGCACAAACAATACACTTAAAGCAGAAGGCTGAAACCCATGCGCGTAGCAAATTTGAAACACAGTAGAATCACACTATTGCGAGCTCTTTTATTATGACCACCTCTCCTTTAAAACCCATATTTAAGAAACTATGATGAATTGCCATATCTAAAAAATAGATACCAGACCCCCAGCCCACTAGGTTGTCAGTGCTAGCCAATACCCATTGAATATCTCTACAACCTCCCTGTCAGACATCAGTGTGTTTCTGCACACAACATGGCTTTCGAATGTTATGCACTTGTCTTGCCATTGTGATCTTGCTTGCTTCTGGATATTCTACGGTCTCTCTCTGCTTATTGTGACTTGGATTTGTGTGCAGTTTTTTGGGTTACCGAGTTTTGATTACTGTTATTGACAACTTAATATGCTTGGTTTATTCCACTCCAATTTTATTACATGTTTGGCTTGATTTCGATAATAAATGTTGACTACTCATGCAGTTATTTTTTTTTCAATTTGGTAACATTTTTTTGACTTGATTTTTGAACGATTGCTGATGACCACACCATTTTTTTTTACATGGACTAGCGATTTCAATAGAATTAGTAGAAAGTGAGTCAGTTTGTCACTCATTTAAAACAACGAAACCCCTTCCCAGAAGTTCCAAGAAATAAAAACAAAACAAAACAATGGATTGCTACTATTACAAAGTCATCAAAGAAACCCCTCAATAGAGTAAATTTACTCAGAAGTTAAGCAAAAAAAATAGCATCAAGCATGTCTTGTTTTATTTACAACAGGCCCCATGCTGTAATCACACGTAACATTGGCAAAAACAGCACTGAGAGAGGAACTGTAATATAGGTCAATTGTCTTCTCACATTGTGTAACTGTATCTTTACCCCTGTATTCACAAAACCCACCACCAAAGCATGAGAGTTGTCAGGAAGTAACAATGACTGAAAAGGAGAGGTAGCAATAAAATGGTTTGTTGTTCCCCACAGGTGGTGTGCTGCTGCAGTTCCCTTGTCAGATTCATAGTTGCCATTTCCCCGCACTCGTTGCCTGGCTGACCACTGAGGCGGCGTTTACACAAGACAGCTGGTTCTCTGTGATGATCATTACCTTTATTACACAATATTCTATAGTAACAAGTGAGAAACAAAAAGGATGTGTTTTATTAAAAGAGCACATATTTTTACATATACTGTATATAATACGGTTCACCAAGGCGCATTAATACATTATCGATGTAGCGATCATATTGTAATAAATCAAATTCAGTATAATGAGTTTAACTGTAATATTTCTTTGTGGGAGTGTATGATTTTGAGACTCCTGCAGATGTATGAAAACCACAGATGTGCAAAAACCATGGCTCTTTGAGACACCTACGTGATTTGTGTAACATTGCCATGTACCATATTTACACATATATTTATGGCAGGCTAATAACTTTTGCACTTGAAAAATTATATTTGCGTGAGTACAGTTTGTAAACACGTACAGTCAACTCTCGATTCTATGACCCTTCACAGTTCCCGGGAAAAGGGTTGTTATCTTGAAGGGTTATTATTAGAATTTTAACATATTTTGACGAACCCACAACCCCTATACTNCCTAAGACATAAGGAATGTGAGCTTAGTTTGTCCGGTGTGGATGACTGTCACTGACAACTGAGGCTGTGGTCACATGGGTGGAAAAGAAAAATTATTCCTGAAGTGCAGTGCTGTTAGGGTTTCCCCGCATGCCTATAACTATGAGGAACTCATTGTTCTTACTGAAATAATGCCCACTAGATGTTCCTTTCACCATACTTTATACTGACACACTGCCACCACACTGTCTTACACTATTTGCACAAAATGTACAGTTTACACTTAAAAAGCACAAACAATACACTTAAAGCAGAAGGCTGAAACCCATGCNCTATTTGCACAAAATGTACAGTTTACACTTAAAAAGCACAAACAATACACTTAAAGCAGAAGGCTGAAACCCATGCACGTAGCAAATTTGAAACACAGTAGAATCGCACTATTGCGAGCTCTTTTATTATGACCACCTCTCCTTTAAAACCCATATTTAAGAAACTATGATGAATTGCCATNACACTATTGCGAGCTCTTTTATTATGACCACCTCTCCTTTAAAACCCATATTTAAGAAACTATGATGAATTGCCATATCTAAAAAATAGATACCAGACCCCCAGCCCACTAGGTTGTCAGTGCTAGCCAATACCCATTGAATATCTCTACAACCTCCGTGTCAGACATCAGTGTGTTTCTGCACACAACATGGCTTTCGAATGTTATGCACTTGTCTTGCCATTGTGATCTTGCTTGCTTCTGGATATTCTACGGTCTCTCTCTGCTTATTGTGACTTGGATTTGTGTGCAGTTTTTTGGGTTACCGAGTTTTGATTACTGTTATTGACAACTTAATATGCTTGGTTTATTCCACTCCAATTTTATTACATNTTTGGGTTACCGAGTTTTGATTACTGTTATTGACAACTTAATATGCTTGGTTTATTCCACTCCAATTTTATTACATTTTTGGCTTGATTTCGATAATAAATGTTGACTACTCATGCAGTTATTTTTTTTCAATTTGGTAACATTTTTTTGACTTGATTTTTGAACGATTGCTGATGACCACACCATTTTTTTTTACATGGACTAGCGATTTCAATACAATTAGTAGAAAGTGAGTCAGTTTGTCACTCATTTAAAACAACGAAACCCCTTCCCAGAAGTTCCAAGAAATAAAAACAAAACAAAACAATGGATTGCAACTATTACAAAGTCATCAAAGAAACCCCTCAATAGAGTAAATTTACTCAGAAGTTAAGCAAAAAATATAGCATCAAGCATGTCTTGTTTTATTTACAACAGGCCCCATGCTGTAATCACACGTAACATTGGCAAAAACAGCACTGAGAGAGGAACTGTAATATAGGTCAATTGTCTTCTCACATTGTGTAACTGTATCTTTACCCCTGTATTCACAAAACCCACCACCAAAGCATGAGAGTTGTCAGGAAGTAACAATGACTGAAAAGGAGAGGTAGCAATAAAATGGTTTGTTGTTCCCCACAGGTGGTGTGCTGCTGCAGTTCCCTTGTCAGATTCATAGTTGCCATTTCCCCGCACTCGTTGCCTGGCTGACCACTGAGGCGGCGTTTACACAAGACAGCTGGTTCTCTGTGATGATCATTACCTTTATTACACAATATTCTATAGTAACAAGTGAGAAACAAAAAGGATGTGTTTTATTAAAAGAGCACATATTTTTACATATACTGTATATAATACGGTTCACCAAGGCGCATTAATACATTATCGATGTAGCGATCATATTGTAATAAATCAAATTCAGTATAATGAGTTTAACTGTAATATTTCTTTGTGGGAGTGTATGATTTTGAGACTCCTGCAGATGTATGAAAACCACAGATGTGCAAAAACCATGGCTCTTTGAGACACCTACGTGATTTGTGTAACATTGCCATGTACCATATTTACACATATATTTATGGCAGGCTAATAACTTTTGCACTTGAAAAATTATATTTGCGTGAGTACAGTTCGTAAACACGTACAGTCAACTCTTGATTCTATGACCCTTCACAGTTCGCGGGAAAAGGGTTGTTATCTTGAAGGGTTATTATTAGAATTTTAACATATTTTGACGAATCCACAACCCCTATACTCGAAAATCCCGCTTAAGTCATACTTCTACCGCTTTTGAACAGCTCTCGCGACAAAATTACACGTTATAGTAATCAAATACGTCAAATCTCAATTGTATGAGTTCAAGTTATTCACGAATGGGCTCATATGCTCTATGCTCTTGTAAGGTTGATTTTGTTTACACTTTAATTGTTTTAACCATCCAAAACACATAAACTGTGCTTTTTGCATTAAGTCCATGTTCAGTCGTCTCTAACGCAAAAACAACACATTGTTTTTAAAAATTATTTTATAGATAGACATCTTTCAACAAAAATGATAGCTTTAAAAAGTATAGAGGAAAACCCCATGTCACCTAAATTAAGTCCAAACACAGAACACCACACAACTTTTTACGATTACAAAGTCCATTTTAAATGGTTTCGTAACATATAAACAAATGCTATATTAACAAAGTATTAACTTATTTTAATAGGGAGACGTTTTCATAACAAAATTGTACCCCAGACACTTATATATGTCCTACCTTGTCAACAAAAATTATGTAAACATTGTACACCGACGCATAGCTTTTAACAAGTTGACATTCCATTTTCAATGGGTTTCTGCAGGAAATTCAGAGGATTTATTTACAAAAAAATTATTCATTGTTAACAAAAAAATGCATTATTTTTAAAGATGCATTATAGTTTTCGTGACATTGGGATGGAAGAAGAGTGGATGATGTGACATGGTAAATATGGCTTCTCTCGGAGCCATGTGCCGACTGCCAACTTTGTCATGTGCAAGGACGGGAATAGATGGGAAGAGGCAAGGATGAGTGTACGAGTATGTGTAGGGATAGAGCAAGAAAGACTGAAGGTTGTGGGNCGAGAAAGATTGAAGGTTGTGGGGGAGGGTGCCTGCACATGCACCATGTGGTCAATACCACAGGCACTTGCCCAGCGGCCAGCAGACAGCAACCACGCAAGTATCCAAGCTATTTTTAGACATGCTGAGCGAGAAAGGTAGAACCACACCCACCTCTCCTCTCCACACTCCAGCTCATGTAGTCAGCCAGCCATTACCTCTTAACCCGCTGCTGCCCCTCCTGTTCCTTAGGCTTTGCTTGTCTGTGCCAGCCATGCAATGCCATGCCATGCCATGCCATGCCATGCCATGCCATGCCATGCCATGCCACGCCATGGAAATAATTTAATCCTACGTTGAGAACCAAAGTGCCCAGAAACGTCTTGATCCCACCCCTTCGATCCACAGTACGNCGGACCATGCCAACAACGCCACACCATCTGTGACTTTGTTGCTTTAACGCGTTAACAATGGGGAAGTACGGAATTACACGGCAGGCTTCAAGTTAAAAACAATTTCATTTGCAGAAGGACACTGGAATCGTGCTTCTGCCCCCCACTTTTCATTAGTGAAGGCCACATCACATATTGACAAAAACAAAACTGTGAACTCGAAAATGCTAAAACAAGTGTATGAGCATTTAGGGGTCCCAAACAAGGGAAATTTCCTTAAATTGAAGAATGCATAGTTCAGTACATCCAGAAATACAGCCAAAATGGATATGCAGTGTCAACCAAAATGCTACAATTCTACACACGCNCATCCCACCAACCTTAGCTGTGCTAGTCAGCCAACCACTCCACACCCAACACCCTCTCTTGAACATGCTAATCTGCAGACCATGCCAACAACGCCACACCATCTGTGACTTTGTTGCTTTAACGCGTTAACAATGGGGAAGTACGGAATTACACAGCAGGCTTCAAGTTAAAAACAATTTCATTTGCAGAAGGACACTGGAATCGTGCTTTTGCTCGCCACTTTTCCATTAGTGAAGGCCACGTCAGATATTGACCAAAACCAAAAGGTGAACTCGACAACGCTAAAACCTTTAGGGATTCCAACAAAGGGAAATTGCATTTGCAGAAGAATACTGGAATTGTGCTTCTGTCCCCCACTTTTCATTAGTGAAGGCCACATCACATATTGACAAAAACAAAACTGTGAACTCGAAAATGCTAAAACAAGTGTATGAGCATTTAGGGGTCCCAAACAAGGGAAATTTCCTTAAATTGAAGAATGAATAGTTCAGTACATCCAGAAATACAGCCAAAATGGATATGCAGTGTCAACCAAAATGCTACAATTCTACACACGCNCATAGTTCAGTACATCCAGAAATACAGCCAAAATGGATATGCAGTGTCAACCAAAATGCTACAATTCTACACACGCAATGTTGCAAGAAAAAATATATCAGCGCGAACCAGTTTAACGCCAGTCGAGGATGGATTATCAGATTTATTCTTCTAAACACCAATAATGATTTATTTTACATTATTTCAGAATGATTTATTCAACGTTTTATTTTTTAAGGGTGGAAAATGGAACATGAGAACACGTGCCCGCACTTCGGCCTAGCAAGGCGCAGTGTTGCAAGTCCGCAGCTGCCACGTGTCAATTACTGCGTGGCAGCATGTGAATGGTTATAAGCCACGATCTCAGCATCATATATTATGTAGTTGTAGCATTTCATAATGTGAAAATGTTTTGCGTGAAATATGTGGAAATAGGTATACAGTACTTAACAGGGCACCCCAAATTGTTGATGCAGTTTCATTCAAGAAATATTTTTTTTTCCTGAAAGTACATATACGAATATATACAGTATTTTTAATTTTTCTGAAATAGTCTTTGCATTTACTTTTGCTTACTTCCACATATAATAAAAATAAATAAAGTTGTCACATGAAAATCTATTTTTGACACAAACTTCTGCACCTATTAAGTCTTTTATTTTTCCCATAAATATTAAGTTCAAGTAAAAACATCAGGAGGATAAACGAGACAGGAAAGGGCAGACTGCAGGAGTTCTTTGTCTGTGGACTGGTGGAGGGGGAAAAGAGTGACAACTGTTGTTCACCACAGCCGCTGCCTGGCTGGCCGGCTGTATGCACAAAATATTGTGCAAAAATTTGAAATAACCAAACTCCAAAGCATGTAAAATCCCCAAGAAGGTTTAATCTAAAAAAAAAAAAGGTAAGTAACACATTTACATGCTCCGCGAGGTTGATACACAGCTGTCACCCGGCGGTGATGTGACAATACAGCATGGCATTCGAGCTATCTCCCTCTCAATCCCCGAGACAAAGGACATTCCTTGCGTGCCGATAAGCAGAGATATGAGGTGGCACTACGGTAAACCAGTATTAAGGCTGTGTCCCAATTGTAAGTACATACTTGTTAAGTGTATACATATTTGTACTTGCCGTTGTATGTACTTACCCTGAAAATTGGGACGGGTTTTTTCTGGCTGTACTTGACTCCTCACATAACTTGGCGTAAATAACACAAACTACTAGAGAGTAAACAAGTGTTTTGTCATTTTAAGCAAACNTGACTCCTCACATAACTTGGCGTAAATAACACAAACTACTAGAGAGTAAACAAGTGTTTTGTCATTTTAAGCAAACTCCTCTATGGTTTTTTCAAAAAATAACAATAATGCATTTGTCAAGTGTACGAGTTGGGTTATTATAAACTAACCCAACAAAATAAAAAGGAGAATATGTATGTTTAGGAAGGCAAAACAAAACAGGTAGCCAGTGTTTGGAAATTATATGAACATGCGGCTTAAAACATGTTTTTTTTTAATGTACATTAGGCGTGTGCGAAGCTCCACATTTTCAAAGTCAAATCGAATACTTTTGTACCTTCGACTGCATCTACGAATAAAACAATTTCCCAGTGAAAAGTAGAAGATTTTCTCCAAGTGTTTTTTCCACCGAAACTAGTATCAAAACCAGCAGCCAGTATCATTAATAGGAGTGTGCGGATATTCGGAAATTCGAATAGTTGCAAATAGTAATTTAAGAATTATTCGCATTTGAACTTTGAATATCTTATGCGAAAATTGTGAATAATTTACATTACCATTCCAGTGGTTGTAGAGCTGTGCCAGCCTTCGGAAAGTTTTCCCATGGAAGGAAGCACACTGGGAAAGGAAAACCTCAATGGAAAAGATGCTCATCTTTCACTGTAATTCAAAAAAAGTTTGTAATTTTTATCCCAAGCTCCACCCTGCTGAGATAATCTACCAGCTTGACATTGACGAGGGTCAGTTGGCCAACAAGGGGAGGGAGTAAATGTTTTTATAGCCAATTGCTTTTTTTTGTCTTTTTCTCTCTGTCTCTTTCGTTAGACCTGACACACCAGTGGAAGGCTGTTTAATAGGAGGGTGACCGATCAGAACATAACACAAATACAGTGTGGATTTTCTGTCTGGAAAAATTCATCTTTCTTTGCCTTTCTTATTTTGACATGCGCAGTGATGCCATAACAGTTAACACATTTATCATGTGTGGGAGTTGGGCTGGTATAGGTACCACAGCCGATACGTCTTTTTGGAAGAACTGCACACTTTCCTTGTAAGCAGCGAAAGTGGCTCAACTCTCTTGCTCTNTGACTCCTCACATAACTTGGCGTAAATAACACAAACTACTAGAGAGTAAACAAGTGTTTTGTCATTTTAAGCAAACAACTCTACGGTTTTTTCAAAAAAATAACAATAATGCATTTGTCAAGTGTACGAGTTGGGTTATTATAAACTAACCCAACAAAATAAAAAGGAGAATATGTATGTTTAGGAAGGCAAAACAAAACAGGTAGCCAGTGTTTGGAAATTATATGAACATGCGGCTTAAACACATGTTTTTTTTAAATGTACATTAGGCGTGTGCGAAGCTCCACATTTTCAAAGTCAAATCGAATACTTTTGTACCTTCGACTGCATCTACGAATAAAACAATTTCCCAGTGAAAAGTAGAAGATTTTCACCAAGTGTTTTTTCCACCGAAACTAGTATCAAAACCAGCAGCCAGTATCATTAATAGGAGTGTGCGGATATTCGGAAATTCGAATAGTTGCAAATAGTAATTTAAGAATTATTCGCATTTGAACTTTGAATATCTTATGCGAAAATTGTGAATAATTTACATTACCATTCCAGTGGTTGTAGAGCTGTGCCAGCCTTCGGAAAGTTTTCCCATGGAAGGAAGCACACTGGGAAAGGAAAACCTCAATGGAAAAGATGCTCATCTTTCACTGTAATTCAAAAAAAGTTTGTAATTTTTATCCCAAGCTCCACCCTGCTGAGATAATCTACCAGCTTGACATTGACGAGGGTCAGTTGGCCAACAAGGGGAGGGAGTAAATGTTTTTATAGCCAATTGCTTTTTTTTGTCTTTTTCTCTCTGTCTCTTTCGTTAGACCTGACACATCAGTGGAAGGCTGTTTAATAGGAGGGTGACCGATCAGAACATAACACAAATACAGTGTGGATTTTCTGTCTGGAAAAATTCATCTTTCTTTGCCTTTCTTATTTTGACATGCGCAGTGATGCCATAACATTTATCATGTGTGGGAGTTGGGCTGGTATAGGTACAACAGCCGATACGTCTTTTTGGAAGAACTGCACACTTTCCTTGTAAGCAGCGAAAGTGGCTCAACTCTCTTGCTCTNAACAGCCGATACGTCTTTTTGGAAGAACTGCACACTTTCCTTGTAAGCAGCGAAAGTGGCTCAACTCTCTTGCTCTGAGGCCCTAATGCCACCACCATCCAGCAAGTTTACTATCTAGNGTAAGCAGCGAAAGTGGCTCAACTCTCTTGCTCTGAGGCCCTAATGCCACCACCATCCAGCAAGTTTACTATCTAGACTGACATTGACAAAGGTTCTTATAGAAGAAAAGGGAAGAGGCCAAATGTTGAAAGCCACCCGTTGATATCACTGTGTGGTGGTGGCGCCAAATGGGACTGGATATATGGAGTATTGTAGTTTTTATAAAGTTTGTAGGTATCTAAATGTATAATATTTACTTTCTTGCAGATTTTGAAATTTCAGTTTTTTAGCAGTACAAGATTAGGATATGTTTTATTCCATTGCTCAGTGTCTAGTAGGCATACACTTTTTTGGCAGTAACAGTACAAATGAGTTTAATACACTTGAAAACTGTATGCCTACTATATATTAATATATATATTTTTTAATCCTTTGACTTTGATTTTTCTTCAAAATTCCTTTGCATGATGCAAGCTTCGCTTCGACTTCACTTCGCATTTAAAAAAAGACCTTCGCACATGCCTAATGTACATTAAAGATAAAATTGCAGGTGTTTGGAAAGCTAACCTTGCAACTACTACAAACACTCGTGTGCGCGTGCATGTGTGTGTGTATGCACGCTCATGCTACTCCTGAGAAACACAAGCTAAAATACAGGTTGAGTATAAAAGAATACCCCAACTTTAAAGGTCTATAATATCAAAACCAAACCACCTACAACCTTGATACACCAATCAAATGAACCGTGGAAACGTGAAGTTTGTTTACCATAAATTCATAAATGTTCAATGTGAACACCATGAGCGGTCCGAACGACATCTACGCGATAATCAAACTCGCTCCACGCTCTGGTCAGCATGTCTGGTGTTACGGTTTGGATGGCATTCGTAACTCTTGGTTTGAGGTGGTGAGGGGGTAGCGATCTCGCATTTGACACGTCAATGTGAAGGGGACAGGCTGATGTTTCCTTTATGGTGCGCCACCCCATTGGCACCCAGCTGTTCGCGGATACCTGAACGAGAAGTTGCCGCAACGCTGGATTGGTTGAGCAGCAGCTGGTGACCAGGTTCTTCATCACTGGCCCCCAAGAAGCCTGGATCTTAACCTGCGCAATTTTTTTCTATGGGGGTACATAAAGGATCAATGTTTCGTCCACCATTGCCATCTAACATTGAAGACCTCAAAACGAGAATTACGGACGCGTAGGTTTGGCATTGTGGCCTGTACGACTGTTCTCACAGGAACGAGTTTGATTATTGCATAGATGTCGTTCGGGCTGCTTGTGGTGGTCCTATTGAACATTTATGAATGTATGGTAAACAAACGTCACGGTTCCATGGTTCATTTGATTGGTCAGTCAAGGTTGTAGGTTGTTTAATTTTGATATTATAGACCTTGAAAGTTGGGGTATTCTTTTATACTCACCTCATACTAAGCTAAAAATCTTAAGACANACACCGGACATGCTGACAAGAGTGTGGAACGAGTTTGATTATTGCATAGATGTCGTTCGGGCCGCTCGTGGTGGTCCTATTGAACATTTATGAATGTATGGTAAACAAACGTCATGGTTCCATGGTTCATTTGATTGGTCAGTCAAGGTTGTAGGTTGTTTAGTTTTGATATTATAGACCTTGAAAGTTGGGGTATTCTTTTATACTCACCTCATACTAAGCTAAAAATCTTAAGACATTTTATAAAGGTAATTTGTTGCTTTTCAAACTTACGTCTGATGATATCCACCGTGCAATTCAAACAAAAGAGTAAACAAACATGGCGACCACCACAAGTATGCAAATTCACCCAGCAANGTCTGATGATATCCACCGTGCAATTCAAACAAAAGAGTAAACAAACATGGCGACCACCACAAGTATGCAAATTCACCCAGCAAGTAAGAAACATCATGTACTCTGCAAGTACAGATGCTGTGAGTACTATACCAGGATTTGGCATGGTGTTAGTATATACTTAGTAACGTCACAGGCCGGGTGAAGTATGGACATTTACATACTTCAAAGGAATTCAGACACAGCCTTAGAATGGGTGAGACGAGGCACCAAAAGGCACCTACAACTCAATTAATGCTATGCTAATAATTTGCAGTGCAACTTTATAAACAGAACCACAACATATTTTATTTCTCCGACCCTCCACATCAAGGAAATGGGACTTGTACATGTTAATAAGCAGACAGAGATGNCACAACATATTTTATTTCTCCGACCCTCCACATCAAGGAAATGGGACTTGTACATGTTAATAAGCAGACAGAGATGGAGGCACTAAGCTAAATATTTGCAGTGTGTGTTTATACACAGAGAACAATGCTTGGTATGTTTTATATCATGTGTGTCCTACAGTTTATATTAATTAAACTTCTGCTATCTAAGATTTAAGGAAACTTCTAGCATGTTATTTAAGTTTTGACGAACCTTCTTTTATCAATGGCTGAGTACTTTAAAATCTATAAATGAGTAAAGGCTCTGTCTGGCTAGTACCTGAAGTGCGCTGCAGAGGTATGGTAGAAAACCCGTTATTGAAAATTGGTTGGATATTTAATAGCGGTGTCTTAACTTCAAAAGCATTTGAGAAACATTTTGTGCCCAAAGAAAAATCTCTAGTTATCATTTCAAATTGAAGGTTTAGTTTTTGGGGTGTTATAATGGCTAAAAGGGTCGTTACAGAATCAGTTTTAGCTGCAAAATTCTTAACACAGAACTTTAAAGTTGTCTTAAGAAATGCATTATACTTTTATCTTTAATAGTGGGCCATAAAATTATATGGTCAACACTTGAATTTATGTTTAGGCAAATACAAGCAGTCCCATTAGATTGTCTTTAATAATTTCTCTATCATTTCTGTTCAAAGAGCAAACACATTAATTTGAGACATCCAGTATGTCCAGCAGAAGTAACCCATAACTTAAGTCTGTGTGTGTGTGAGTGTGTGTCTGTGTGTGGGTGGGTGTCTATATATAAATATATATACAGTAGAATCCTATTCCAACACTTCTCCAGAGACCAAAGAAATGTCAGCCTTATATAGCAAAAACTTTATAAGAGGGTAATTTTATATTGAAAATCATGTTTGTGGACCAAGGGAAGGCAGCTTATTTAGCAGGAAAATGTTTTAAGAAGGTATGTTATAACAGGGTTCCACTGTATATATAATTAATGTCAGTTGACCACAGTAGAATGCCGAATTTATGAGTACTGGATTTAACGAGGCAGCAATTTTGCGAAAGGAACCATAAAAAAATTCTAAGAATAGTTGAAAAAATACAAAAATCCCAGGGAATATGCAACAAATCGCAATAAAAAATGATTTAAAATAAGTTTGCAAGTTCACAGTGATAAAATACATGGGTTGTAGTGTTGCTATTTGTGATTGGCATGCCACGACATGAAAAACAAAACAAACCCAGCGAAAACCAATAAAAAATTAGGGCAGTTGTGATTTNGTGATTGGCATGCCACGACATGAAAAACAAAACAAACCCAGCGAAAACCAATAAAAAATTAGGGCAGTTGTGATTTCAAACGATCGTGACGCATGACGCCTGAAGGAACGGCTGCCTGCGCGACATGTACGGAACCAAGGGAGTAACTATTCTAACCCCCCTTTTCCGCATCGCCAAACTGCAGTCTCCATGCCTAGCCTAGTTATCTTGCCTGGCCATCGCGTGCACAGCATTAAGTCCGGCCAGCATCAGTGTGAGCTTATAGTCTCCTGATCGCTTTGAATGTCACCTCAGAGGTTGTTATAGGCTGTTGATGGTAAANACATCAGTGTGAGCTTATAGTCTCCTGATCGCTTTGAATGTCACCTCAGAGGTTGTTATAGGCTGTTGATGGTAAAGTGAGGACTTTTTAAAACCATCTCTACTGGAATAATAACTAATAAATATATTTCATGGTGGCTTTTAATGTTAAATTTTGATTATGGTGAAAAATATAAATCAATTTTTAATAATCATGTGAAAATGTTTGGCATAAACAAGTGAGAGATAAAAGTAACCGGGGTCACAAAAGTGCTCACTTTACCATGAAAAACAGCCTATACCATTCTGGAGTATCTTTAATTGGCAAGACGCTCGTCTATTATATTGAATCATTTTTCATTAATACATTGTCCGATTTTTTCTCAACAAGCAACTGGCAACGGACTTTGCACTTGTTAAAGTGTGTCGCACCAAATGTTTACATTTTATATTTGCGACTAGGGGTGGTCATATGTACTGATTTGAGGACAGTAGAAGCCTGAAATGCTGGATTGGAAGGAGCAGGCGCTGACATGTATTATCTATTTGAGAGAGGACACACACAGATTTAGCAGTTGCCGACAGGTATTAATTTTACAGCNGCGCTGACATGTATTATCTATTTGAGAGAGGACACACACAGATTTAGCAGTTGCCGACAGGTATTAATTTTACAGCCGATATACGATATTATTTGTTTTTCGGGAGTCAGTTTTGTTTGCATGATGCAATGTCACAGAAAAGAAAGGCGTATTCTGTAGCTGACAAACTACGGCTTAGATTGCCTTCTCTTATACCTAACCAATTTAATGACATTATGTTTATGCAGTATGTTTAATCTTTGATGAAATAATTCCTTGTAATCTAATTGTACGTGTACAATCAATATCTTAGCTTACGTGCACGTGCACGTGCTCGTGAGAAGAAAATGTATTTTACCCAGGGTGGGTGATGTTTCCGCTGAGGCCAGAAGGGGAAGATGTGCCCAGGAATGCAAGGGGGAGAAATGGGTGGGAGCAATAACTTTGTTTGTCTGTCGCTGCATGCCTGTCACAATTAAAAAAAAAAAACAAGGCAACCAACCAGCGACANACTTTGTTTGTCTGTCGCTGCATGCCTGTCACAATTAAAAAAAAAAAACAAGGCAACCAACCAGCGACACCTGCTCTACAACCTAGCTATCTACACTGTTTCTGCACAGCTCATAGATTTTCTTGCATGAGCATGATACAGTAGCATACAAAGGAATATATATAGAGGATGGAAAAAAAGTGCGGTTACACTTTCGAGTTCAAGTTAAAAGTAATTAATTACGCAGGATAAAATGGAAAACACGTTGCCAAAAGACAATATATAAATCTTCAAAGTGTCATACAGTGATGTACTAAGAAGGAGAAACCAGACAAGATGCCGAAAAATAAACATGCCCTTCCTCAAACTGTGTTCTAATACGTTTGGAATTTTGGTTTTCGTAATTGCTATTTAGCTTTTCGTAAGGATTAGTCGAAACACCGCAACATTGAACTGTCTAGCATTACATGCTGCTATTATTTTGGTGTTATCATGATTCCAAAATTAAAAGTCCACAAAGTTTTAAAATAAATAAATTATTCCCAAAAGTTGTTAAAGGGTCGTAAAAATTTAGAACTAACAAAATTAAACCAATATGACGCGTAATCGTTACTTAACAAAACATTGTGTCATGAGAAAATACCTATTTCAAGAATANAAAATTAAACCAATATGACGCGTAATCGTTACTTAACAAAACATTGTGTCATGAGAAAATACCTATTTCAAGAATATTTCCGCAAGTTGCTTTGTGAAATTATTATTATGAGTACAATATAAATTAGTTTATTTGAATAACATAGCCTACATGTGTATTTATCGTATATAACTGATTGTAAGCCAACACTGAATGCAAGTGGACCCCTAACTTTTAAACACTCAGAAAATGAAAATAACATGATACCGAACGCAAGCCGAATTGCCGTGAAGTCATTGATCATGCCAGAGCTTTCATGTCCGCGTATGGTTTTGCTGAACGGGGGTGGAGAAAAGATGTGACAGCTAGTATCAAGCGGCTTGAAGGTAGCGAGAGTAGGACAAAGAAAATTCAACTAAGCGCCCGTCAACTCTCGTCAAAGCCAGTTTTTTTTAAGTAGTGGCGACGCGACTTCTTTCATTCCCCTAACCAATCTCCACAACAGCCACTTCCCACTGCCTTATGCTAATGGAATTTGTGCGATGCGTGTTTAGAGACGCAAGACAAGTTAAACAGAAAACCTTCTTTCTCTAACCTGCACGGCTTTCCTGCAGTGAAACTAAAATAAATAGGAATTGGAAATTTTCTCCTAGTTCACCGGATGCTTGATTTTTCTTTTTCTTGTGCCAGAACCATGTCCACTTTGTCTTGCAAAGTTAAGAGTTTTCATATCTGTGACATGTTGTCTCACTAGTACACACACAAACTGTAAACACTGGCTGTCGTTCCCGCTAATCGCTGGACATGATTGAAAGTGCCAGCCGCGGCCAGTCAGAAAGGGGAATGGGTGGAGAGGGGAGATTAGATTAACCGCTTACCGTGGCACATGCTTGAGGAGGGGTATGCAGTACAGCGCCGTGGTTGCCAGTCCCCGTACAACCACCTCAGATGGCATGAATCTCACCGTTTTAGCACTCGTTCACGTAGTTTTCGCATAGTTTTATTGCAGTTATTGTCCGTAATTAAGCTCAAATGAAGTGTCCATTATTAAGAAGATCCCCCCAATAAGTCTCTTACGGATTTTCTGCCAGTGATTTTAAAAATGTCTGTTAATGAGAAGTGTTCATTAGGGGAAGTTCCACTGTACACAATTCTGAAGACAGTATTAAAATAAATTATTACTTTAAAAAACATGCTATTTTTGTGATTATATATGGTTAAACCTGATGTAATACAAAAATGCTATTTTAATGCAATTTTTGGGGTTTTGGGGGGTTAAATTTGGTCTGAAATGATTTTGCAAAGTCATTCTCAAGCACCGTGAGGTCTCGCAAAATCAAGGCTCTACTGTATAAGTATTTCTAAATTTTTTATAGTTTTTTTTACGTTACTGCACCAACAATTTATTTGTATTTGTGAGCACTTGTTCAGTTAAAATGAACTAACAACTGGACTATTTGCTGCAAAAGGCTGTGGTTGGTTTTAAATTATCATAGAAAGACATTGAGGAATTAAAAACTGTAAGCTAACATGGTTGAATCACAAAGAGGAGAAATTCATAGAGTTGTGACATACATGTCAGTTGTTACACTAGCAGAAAGCAGACTGGCTTGCAATGAAATATGGTTGTGGAGCTAGGCTGACATCTCATGCTGAAATATATAGGAAGATTAGTTTATTTACTGAACGCAACCCAAAAGGCACATAATAAAAATTACATTGNAATGCTATAAAACATTTACAGTATGTATACCCGTATCTTGTAAGCTCACCGATCTATTTTCATGATGATACTATTACAGTGGACTCCATATATACAGTTTTTTTAGGGGACTGTCAAAAAATTTCCATATATCTGGGATTTCAGTAGATGAGGGTTCTGATATGTACATCAATAACGTAACTTCTGACCTTAATAAAATTTATGTGGAGTATAATGAGAGCTGTACATTATCTGTGAATAAAGTATAACTAATAAACACAATAAAAATGGGAATTTTTTAAAAAATATTACTGTAATAGTACAGTATTACTGTAAATAACCTATTAAAGAACATTTCCCCTGAGCTCGTTTAAACAAAGAATATAACATCACAAAATACCCTAAATATACATAATCGATTGCAATCAGACACCGAATGGAAGCCAAAATTTGAATGTCCTGCATGCACTTGATCAGCTGAGTGTGTGTGGAGAGGTTATCGACTGGCGAATGTGTTCACTGCGGCCAAGGAGAAGGGGAAGCATCAGCGGCAGGAAGAGTGGAATAATCTACCCCTCCCTTTCCAAACTAGTCAGCACCCAGAAGGAGGGTGCAAGGATTCCACACTGGTTGCTACGCAACTAGCTCCCTCCCCACCAGCCGTGTAAGGGAAGGAAGTGAACTCTGCCGATTATCATTTAGGATGGCCGGAGCTTGCACAATCCAGGCCACATATCTACACTAGAGTAATTTATACCTAAGTTGGTGATGCCATGGTCATGTGGCAAATGCATAGTTGAAGTAATTAATTATATTATAATTTTACAAAATGAGTGATTTGGAAACAGAGATGAATAAATAAGGCTATTAAAATTTTACTTCTTCATATTCTTTAATAATGAATCATTCAAAACCTTGTTCTCTGAATTTCCCATACACTTACACCTATCTCGAGTTACGCTGCGATCGGGCTCGGTGGTTACTAGGTATGGACAGATACCGATTCTGATACTGATGCATCGGCCAATAAACCCAAAATAGGTATTTGTTACACTCTGCCTCGGTCCAACCAAATCATTTCATCAACCCAAATGATTTCATTATCATCGAATTTACAACAACATCGTTATCTTGCGCAACATGTTTTCACAAAAAAAAAGTATTTTTATTTTTGCAACAAAAAAAATATTTTCTTTATTTTATTTTTATCTTTGAGTAACACATTATTTGAAATTACCAAACAGATATAAATATATTGCTGGCTTTTGTGCTGCTACACATTAAACTTGATGTAAGCCACATCTGGTGAAATTCATAAAATAAATTTTAATTCAACTTATAAAACTGGTAACTGCTTCTGAGATGATAAAAAAAATACCACTGTATTATTTTTTATCACATGTTTTCTGTCACGTAAACGTCGACAAACAATTGCTAAAGAAATACAACCGTATATTGATATATCACTCACAGCATGACACTGTGCACGATTGAGAAAATGTGTTTGATAAAGTGCCTCGGGGTATTAAATGGTACGAATTGGCAAAATTTTATTTCTAAACATGGGCATATAGGTCAAATAGTTGTTTTTTTCTTTTAAATTATTACAAAAATTGAATTAATTTAAAGTTGTTTGTGATTGACTAGACACAAGACAAGTAGAATTCACTTATAACCACATATTTCTTTGTCAAAAAGTACATGTTTTATGAACATCAAACACGTTCATGTTTTATGCGAACGTAAAACGCATATTCGTTTTTCATAGTGAACAAAACATTACCCAATAATGTTGGGCATCAAAGCAGCTGAGTGCACATAGCACAAAATACAGACTCCCGAATGAGGTTATGATGCCATCTGGATGTTGGTGCCCTAAAATTACATAGTTTTTTACTCTGTTTGTAGTGGGTTGGCACTACTGTAGGATGTTTCAAACTTCCGAAGTGAAGATTTTACACAGTTTATAAAGAACTTTTAATACGTTTGTAGTTAGTTCTTAGATTTAATTTCTAAATATGCAATGAATTTTTTTTTTTTTTTTTAAATTTACCGGTGGTTACGTTACAAGAGATATTGTTTTTTTATTCGTAAGACAAAATAACTCTTATGCATGGGCATCATTCTTTTTTACGTGGTCGTTCATCATGGTGATTAGGCTTACAAATGTTATTAACAAATAAATTTGAATTTATGCATTTCATAGAAATACTGGGTACATGTTTGGCATCTATTTTAAAGACTGTTAAAGCGTGAATGTGTTAATAAAAACTATATAATTGCATCTGTTGTACTTCCTGGAAAAAAAAAAAACAATTTCTCTGTGCATCTAGTGCAAATAGTGGCTGCGTGAACTTAAGCCAGGAAAAATTTTGCCTGTAAGTCTACATACTTATCTGTTGGGTAATATTTAATCTGACATGGAAGGAAACAGTAAACATAAATTTTAAGAGTATTTTAATGTCAAAAAAGATGCTCCCCACAAAGCCATTTGCAAACTGTGTAAAGAGTTTATTTCCTGAGGTGGCAAAAGTTTTTTGATGCTTTCAGAAATAATATCAAAAAATACAAATTAAATTATTTGTATCAGTACTATCTGCAGGATTGGCCACAAAGTATCGGTATCAGTAATATTTGCAAAAAGAGGTTTCAACATATTTCTTGTGCTTATGCATTAGAAGATAACAAAAGATGTTAAATAGGAACTTACAAGATATCAGTTTATTCAAAAGATGCATGTCTATTGAAATTAATTAATATAAATTGTCCGATCTCCCCGCAAGAAGTTACTGAAAACTAACTTTACGCTTGGTAATACAAGACGCTCTATGTTCAAACAATTTTTGGTGACAAGGGGTGGTCAAGTATACGCTTTTGGGCATATGATTTTATCTGCAAAGATGCTGTCCATTGAGTTAAATTAATATTTTGTTTTAAAATAATGTTGATTTTACACGAGATACGATTAAACAGTAACTTTACAAAAAAAAAACTTACCTTTAATTACAGTAGAAAATATCTTTGCAAACATAATTCCTCATTAAAATGTACTGTGTAACATTTTCAGGCAAAACCATTTGCTTTCGAATACTGGTGTGGAAAGGTGCAATTTTTTTGAGTGACATAATATTGATAAAATTTCCACAATCAGATTACTGTGGCATACGCCCGACTGCGCTGACGATGTTAGAGGTCAGACCCGGCAGAGTACTGGACCGCTATGTGGTGTGGTACATATGATAGGACAACAGTGCATCGTTTAACTGAGATGACATAATTAGCTTTATTATATGCTTCATGTACTCTACCAATTGCCCTCTCACCAGGCACATAATGAGAGCATGCAAGAGCATGCAGCTGAAAGAAAGAAAGAGGAATCAGCTTTTTTTTTCTAGACAACAGCTATCCTTCTTGAAGGCACGTAAATGGGAAAAAAGAGGTGCGGCCGAGATGGAAGGAAGAG
>NQII01000177.1:988845-1028997 GCA_002778355.1 Clitarchus hookeri | reverse complement strand
GAGGAGAGGAGAGGAGAGGAGAGGAGAGGAGAGGAGATGCAAGGACTCCACCCTGGTTGCTTAGTAACCACTTCCTCTCTCGTCAGGAGTGTAAGGGAAGAGCATATGCCAGTCTCACCATAGCTGAGTGACCGACATGATCAGCTGAACTGGGTATTGCAA
This sequence comes from Clitarchus hookeri, assembly GCA_002778355.1. Classification (NCBI taxonomy): domain Eukaryota; kingdom Metazoa; phylum Arthropoda; class Insecta; order Phasmatodea; family Phasmatidae; genus Clitarchus; species Clitarchus hookeri. Next base: position 1,028,835 of record NQII01000177.1, on the reverse strand, counting down.
TGGCACATCGCAGTGGTGATAAACCGCAGCACATTAAAAATATTTCACATCCACTTATCAAATGTTTGCACAAAAAAAAAAAGGTTAAAAATTATTGTTGCGGGAAATCTTAAGTGACCGGACCAAAATATATTTTGATCCACGTTATATCCGATAAACAATAAAAGCGGGTAATTGTATAATTATTTATACACAAATTTTGCAGGGAGTACTGAAAATTAACTGTGGACACAGTTTCTTGGTACATGCATTTTCAATATATCGGGAGGCCACTATAGTAAAAAGCATAACATAATTAAAAAAAAAAAAAAAATATATATATCTTAGACGCTCACCTTAGTGGGTCTGGCCGCTGGTGGGCGGCTCCAAGGCTCTGCCAGAGACCCTACTGTGGTGGATTTGGCAACCTCTATTACAGTACGCTGGGCCTTGGGAGGTGCGCTAGCAAGTATTGGGTGTGTAGGCACATGTATCGGGGTGTATCCAGGAATGATATTGAGTCACTTGACAACCTTGTCAACACTGGCAGGTCAGGCGAAGGTGAGTTTTCTCTTTGGCAGTGTTGGCGGGAATGGTGACACGGCACAAGGCACGTGCCACATAAGGCTCTGTGATGTCCTGGATATGCTGTTAGCTGACCCTCTCTGGCGAGCAGCTTCTTCCTTTTTCCAGGAGTACAACCGGTTCGCACCTGGATCTGAATTCCCCATGACTCCAACCAGGGCTAGTCCCTGCTTGGCTGATTTCCCCCGCACAGCCCTACGATAAGGCATAAGGGGGGTGACTACAGAGAGGTGGACAGCGGATGTTTGAAAGGGGTAGGCACAACATAATGGAAATAAGGAGAAGCTGTTGGATGAGGTAGGCAGCATGGACTACTTACTGGCTTTCAGTCTAGTGGCTTGGCGATTGGGACGCCGTTGGCGATTGGGACGCCGTTGGCGAACCCAAGAACCAAACAGAAGGTAACAGTAGCAGGTTCAAGAGCGTCCGTTCTTGTGGCTACTTGACAAGCGGGACGTCGCTGGCGGACCCAAGCATCAAGACGAAACAAGGTTCTTTGTCAGGGGTTGGCATATCATTCTCCAGCAAGCAACCTGGCGCGCAGGACATCGGTGGCGGACTCTGGCACGTACTGGAGGAGACGATAGTCCAAGGGAACAACTACTCTAGTGTAACCAAAGAAGGTAGGCTTCCTAAGCTCCAAATCGAGACGGTGCTTCAAAGGGCAGAGGTAGGGAACGAGGGTTCCAGCTCGTGACTACATGTGCAAGAGTATTAAAGGGTATGGTGACGAAGCAGGAGATAACAGGAGCAAGATAACGAAAGATAAATTGCTGGGAGTGACAACGTAACCAAGTTTGATTTATGTCTATTTATTGAATGGTCATTAAACACACATAACAAACCTGTACCCTGACTAGGGCCTGAAGGGCCGATCATAGGTTGCTAACAGGTATGTTCCCTAGTCGCGAAAGACGCGGCAGCAGGCGGAGTGAGGGAAACCCCAAGTCAGCGATACTCAAGACTCGTGTCATAAGGCGAGCTACAAGGTAGCTAGAAGCACGGTGGTTTCAGTGTGCCGGCAAATAACATGGCGGTGTCGTGCAGAGTAAGATTCTGAATGGAGGCTATGTATAGCAGTGATGACTTGAAGTTGGTTGGTTCTCAGGCAGAGTGATGTCCTGCGAAGGCTGACGTGACATCGGTAGGTACTCGGGCCGAGTAAAGTGCGACTGAACTGATGCGAGACAGTCTCAAACTGAGGACTACAAACTTTATTTATACGCACCGCACAGGGCCTACGCGGGGGTGCAGAGGTAGCAGCAGAGGTCGCGGAGAGCCGGCAGAGATGGCCGAAGGGGGCCGAAGTTAGCGACTACTTCCCCTCACATGACCGAAGACCGGAGGGGTAGAGAGCGGTGTCGTGGTGCAAAGTGGGTTGCGGCACAAGAGGATACATCTGTTGGGCAGAGACAACCTTGGGCTTCAAGACGAGCTGCGGCCCCCTTCTCAGGAGGAGGCCACGGCCGTGGCAAGGCTAGAGTGGGTGAATGATGACGCCAGTAGGGCATCATCATTACTTTTTTATTGTATTTTTTTTATGGTGGAATTACTACTACCACTACCATTGCAGAATTACATTACCACAAGAATGTAATAAATAAATGGTACAAATTTAAATATTCTATCTCAAGTAATTCCTGAAACAATGGGAAACTGATGCCATGCCCGGTGATCAGCCAGTCAATGTGTAGTTTTCTGCATCGGTGATTCAATACTAGGTAGGTTCCTTACGCTGGATTATTTTGTGCCCCCCACGTTAACCCCAAGTTGGAAGCTGTACTACAATTTGGTAGCCCCTCCAGGTTAATTTTGATACTCTGGTTACATATGATAATTTTGTCTCAACTTCCTGTGCTGAGTATACACCAAACTGATTCCACCTACTGCACCTATAACTTATAAACCATGTGTGCAGAATAAACACAGCAACTATTGGCACCATTTTCATCAGACAGTGTATACACTGAGGTAACAAAAGTCATGGGATACCTCCTAATATCGTGTTGGACCTCCTTTTGCCCGGCGAAGTGCAGCAACTTGACGTGGCATGGACTCAACAAGTCGTTGGAAGTCCCCAGCAGAAATATTGAGCCATGCTGCCTCTATAGACGTCCATAATTGTGAAAGTGGTGCCGGTGCAGGAGTTTGTGCATGAACTGACTTCTCGATTATGTCCCATAAATGTTTGATGGGATTCATGTCGGGCGATCTTGGTGGCCAAATCATTAGCTGGAATTGTCCAGAATGTTCTTCAAACCAATAGCAAACAGTTGTGGCCCGGTGACATGGCGCATTGTCATCCATAAAAATTCCATCTGTGTTTGGGTACATGAAGTCCATGAATGGCTGCAAGTGGTCTCCAAGTAGTTGAACATAACCCTTTCCAGTCAATGATCGGTTCAGTTGGACCAGAGGACCCAGTCTATTCCATGTAAAAACAGCCCACACCATTATGGAGCCACCACCAATTTGCACAGTTCCTTGTTGACAACTTGGGTCCATGGATCGTGGGGTCTGCGCCACACTCGAACCCTACCATTAGCTCTTAACAACTTAAATCGGGACTCATCTGACCAAACCACAGTTTTCAAGTCGTCTAGGGTCCAATCGATATGGTCATGAGCCCAGGAGAGAGGCTGCAGGCGATGTCGTGCTGTTAGTAAAGGCACTCGAGTCGGTCTTTTGCTGGCATAGCCCAGTACAGCCAAAGTTCGCCGCACTGTCCTAACAGACACGTCCGTCGTACGGCCTACATTGATTCCTGCGGTTATTTCATGCAGTGTTGCTTGTCTGTTAACAGTGACCATTCTGCGCACACGTCGTTGGTCTCAGTCCTTAAGTGCAGGCGGTCGGCCACTGCATTGTCCATGGTGGGAAGTTTAGCCTCAAATTAGGTATTCTCGGCACACTCTTGACACTGTGGATCTCGGATTGTTAAATTACTTAACCATTTCCGAAATGGAATGTTTCATGCGTCTAGCTCGACTACCATTCCGCATTCAAAGTCTGTTAATTCCCGTTGTGCGGCCATAATCACGTCACAAACCTTTTCACATGAATCACTTGACTACAAATGAAAGCCCAACCAATGCACTGCCCATTTATACATTTTGTACGCGATACTACTGCCATCTGTATATTTGCATATTGCTATCCCATGACTATTGTCACCTCTGTGTACATTACTGGTAGATGTACTAAAATGGAAATAAATATGAATACTGATGGATGACAGAATGTTACAATGTGAAATAACTAGGGATGGGTCGAATAACAAAAAATATCGGTTCCGGTTCCGGTACCGATTCTACAATTTAAAAATCAGTTCCATTTTGAATACTTGCATTTTGCTTGCAACTTCATTCAACCAATGCAGGTAAAATTCATTAAATGTTTTATTTAACGTACCGAAGAATAGAACAATAACAAAGTGTGAAGATAAGATTTAATGTATACAGATAAACTTGTATTAAATTTATTTAAGGTTAGTCAATATGTAACAATGTATTCCTTTTTTTTTTACATTAATAGGTGGTGATTGTGATATGTTTGGAAAATACTTTAACTAAATAACTCGCAGTGCTAAAAGCCATAACATTGTGGCGTGGCTTTAACCTATGGTCATTAAAAGAATGTCAACAACTCCAGTGGGCAGCCTGCTTCCTTTTTCTTTTTGCTTCTTTTACCTGCCTGCTCCCCTTTTTTTTTGCCTCTGGGTGACCTGTTAGTTTTTTTGCTGTGCTGGAATGCCACACCTCTGAAAAAAAACATCGCTTCTTCCCTTCTCCAGTCCCCTTGACTAGGCTATTCTCTGCCTTACACGGAAACAAAGAAAAGAAGGCGTGGAGAAATGTTTCGATCGGCTAGCAGTGTTGCTTACAGGGGCGGGCTGAGTGATAAAGACAGAGAAGGGAGAGGACAGTTTATGACTACCACTCCTTAATTTTTTTTTCATGTGTGGCGCGCACCCCAGAATTTTTTTCCTTTATTTTTAGGGAAAAGAGAGCGCTATAGAGGAGGTAGTTATTTTTGTAAGGACAGAGTTTTGTAGTAAATTTATTGCTGTGTAGAAACAAGAACCGAGTAGTAGTTGTTAACTTAAAACCAGTTCAGAGTCAAACCTCAAGAACCGGTATAAATTGGAACCGAAGAACCGAACCGACCCATCCCTAGAAATAACAATTTTTCAATTGTGATAATTGTAATGTTTGGCTTGTGAAATCTTGGACACATTCATCGAAATGTTTAAGCATGCAGTCAACTATTGTTTCTATAACCTCTGAAGTAGCAACCCCCAAAAATAACAACCCTTCTTTAAGGAACCACAAAACAAATTTAACTGCAAAAGTTATTTTAAGAACCCCCCTTCGAAATAACAACCTTTTTCATGGGAACCATGAAAGGTCTTTAAATCGAGAGTATACTGTATTTATAAACCAATTGTGATGAGTGTTGTGTCTGAACATTCCTCCGTGTATAAAAATACCAATTTGTGTAACATTTTCAAACTAGTATAAGTAATGTAGGCAAGTTCAGCAATGGTTCCAATGCATTCAGGTTGGGAAATAACGCCAACATTTGAGTGTATATGATTCACTCATTCTGCCAACTCTCTCATCCTGTTTCCTGCCCTTTGCTTGGAGTCTTGCTCCCTGTTGGGTAGCAGTTTGTCTCCCATCCTCTCAAAACCTGAGCTTTGCTCTAATGCTCTCCAGCAGCCCCTGCCAGAGTACAAACATGTCAACTTCAAAGCATGATGTACACAGGTACACGACATGATATCCAAGAAAAAGTCAGAAATGGAACACCTCTCAATTTTCACTTCATATGGAACATATGTACTTCAGGGTGTATTAAGCACTTATTAATGCCTGGATAATGGAAAAAATTGTGTCAGCACATAATTATTCCCAGGTAAACAAGTTTGTTGAGAAGAGAGTTTTTTTTTCTTCCCCTTATACTGCTTAATAAGTATAGGGAATGAGAAGTAAATTCCATAAAATATTATTGAAAAGCTCTTTATATAAAATATTTTCCAATTAACAAAAGTCAACAAATTTTTTAGCTAAAGTAGACTCTTAATGTATCACGAACGCATGTACCAATAAACCGTATCCACAGTTAATTTTCTGTGGTTCCAGCAAAATCCCTATATAAATAATGATACAATTACCCGCTTTTATAGTTTATCGAATCTGTCGGAATTTGCATTGATAAAAATATCTTTGGGACCCATCACTTAAGATTTACGGAAACAATTGTTTTTGAACTAGTTGTTTATGAAAACTATGAATAACAGGATGTGAAATATGCTAAACAGGGCACCGTTTATTACCACTGTGACGCGCTAGTGCGACACCCAGTTCACCTGATGGTGTCCGCCACTCGGCAACAGCAAATCTGGCATACACTATCAACTTACATGTCTGACAATAGGGCAGTGGTTACCTAGCGACCAGCATAGTATCCTTGCATCCCCTCTCTCACCTCTTTCCATCTGTCTCTCAGCCACGTACCTTTATTCCTCCCTTTTTATGCCTTCAAGAGCGGAAGCTGCACCCTCCCCCCTTCTCCCTCCCTCTCTCTTTCTCTCCCCCCTGCATGCGCTTGCTTGCTCTCCTTACATGCCCGGCGATACTGCAATCAGTAGTGTATATGAAGTATAAAATAAAGCTATCATTTGATCTAGTTTAATGATACATGGCTACATTGACAAACACACCACACCATAGAGTGGCCAAGGACTCCGCCGGGTCTGACCGCCGCAACCGGACATATGCAACAATAATCCGATTGCAAAAATTTTACCAAAATTATTCCTTGCTCAAAATACACTATTGTTTGTGAAAAATACAACACCCACATGGAATGGCCCGTATGAATCCAAACTCGGAGGATGTGTAGAACAGTGTACCAGCAATATGTGATTACGATCGCAGAGAGATGGCGTACATGTAGGACTAGCAGCGCCCTCTCTTGCATGACCGGAAAGGTCCGTGTTACTGTTACGTCAAGTGTAGACAGTGAAGAGCCATCAAACAAAGTGAAAACAAGGGCCAGCATGCCTCGTCGACGTCAAAGGGCGCCATATCAGCATGTGAGTTGAGTTTGAACAGGGCAGAATGATCGGTGTTCGGGAAACCGGTTTCTCATACTATGACATTTCTGCTCGTACAGGGCATACTGCTATGACAGTGATGCATGTGTGGATCCAGTGGATAGAAGAGGGTCGTACGCAGCAACGAGCGGGTACTTGACTACGCAATGTGACCACAGCATGGGATGACCACCATTTTGTCAGCATGGCTGTAACAGACAGTACTTGTCCACAGTGTTGGTTTGACACTTGAGCACTGCAACGGGTGTGGACCTGTCTGCGTCGATAGTTCAACGCCATCTGCTGTGGGCTGGACTGGTGGCATGCATGCCATTGCATCTGCTTCCATTGTCTAGAAACCACTAACGCTTCAGACTACAATGGCCACATGAACGCCGTCGCTGGCATGCTGAGTGGCAAAATTGAGTTTTTTTCGGAGGAGTCCTGCTTCAACGTGTCCTACAGTGATGGCCACATTCATGTTAGACGCTACTGTGGTGACCGCAATCTGACAGCCTGCATTGTTGAGTAGCATAATGGATGAACACCAAGTGTGATGGTTTGAGGCGCCAATGGATACAACATGTGATGCTCTCAAGTTCTACATATTGAGGACTATCTGAGAAGCAACTGCTATGTCAGGGACGTTTTAGAACCCTTAGTACTTCCCCTCCTTCAGGCAACTCCATAATGCCATATTTCAGCAGGACAATGCCCGGCCACATGTAGCGAGGAATGTGCAAGCCTTATTCAATAAACGACACGTACCACTGCTTCCCTTACCTGCATGTTCGCTTGACATGTCAGCTATCGAACATGTCTGGGATATGGTTGGTCGGAGACTTGTTCGTCACGTTCCTCTAGCAACCACTGTTGATGTTTTGTGGACTTGCATACAAACCGCGTGGAGGGAGGTACCCCAGGAACATATTCAGGTCCTATTTGATTCCATGCCACAACATTTAGGGACTCTGATTGCAGCCCATGGGGGTTTCACACCATAATGAATTTTCAAGGACTGAAATAATGCACAGTTCTGTAATGATAGTCATTTTTGTATTGTCCTGTACCTAATCTGCGGTACAAAGTTCATTTAAATTACCTGCATCCTTCTTGGTGTTGCATTATTCACAAACGTTCGTATAGTTGCGCGTATCAACACTAGTATTAAAAAGCAAATGGTTTCACCCGGAAATGTTAGGCAATACAATTTAACGAGGAATTATTTTTGCAAAGATGTTTTCTTTTGTGATTAAAGGTAGTTTTTTTTTACCATAAAGTTGGTGTTTAATATTACTTGGCATAAAATCAACATGATTTTAAAACAAAATATTAATTTCACTCAATGGACAGCATCTTAGCAAATAAAATGATACGCCCAGAAGTGTATACTTCACCTCCCCCATCAGCAGAATTTCTTTGAACATAGAGTGCCTTGTATTACCAAGCATAAAGTTTATTTTTAATAACTTCTTGTGGAGAAAGTGGATTATTTGTATTAATTTATTTCAGTAGACACACATCTTTTAAATAAATTGATATCCTGTAGTCGCCTATTCAACATATTTTGTCGTCTAATAATACGTAAGTATAGAACCCAAGTGCAGCTTAACTTGAGACACACGTAAGTGCACGAGAAAATCAGAGGACGTGGTTTTGAATGAATAATTATTGAAAACCAAGAATATATAAATTTTAATCAGCATATTTTTCACCTCTGTCTCAAAATCTCTCATTTTTTTAGTGAAATATTATTAATTACTTCAACTGATAATACCTTGGCCAAGCCTCAGGCGCAGAAGAGCATGAAAACACCAAAGGTTTATGGAGTAGGCTTCTAATAAAAACAAATGTTCGGAAGGGTTAACCTAAAATACAACAAAAAGGGACACAAAATCATATCCCAACAATTTATTACAAGAAATGAAATAAAAGTTATACAAACATATATATATATATTTTTTTTTTTCTTTACTTGATTTATTATATATTTTCAGGAGCACTGAAACAAATAAAAAAACAAGNTTTTTTTTTCTTTACTTGGTTTATTATATATTTTCAGGAGCACTGAAACAAATAAAAAAACAAGCATCTAATAGCCTAAGGCACAGTTGAGATTTTCAGTTGAGATATTATGTTTACAATTCATAATTATAGAATTTGGAAAATCTCAAGTCCTTTAACTAAAGCTACTACAAAACCAGAACAGCAAATAAATTCTATCAGGTCAAGTTTACTCAGTTGCAAACAAGGCAGGAATTACACAAACTCTTTTATTTAATATTTCAATTTATAACAGACTAGAATTTGGAAAATCTCATCCTTTAACCAAGGTTTCTTAACTATAAAATCAAAGCAGCAAATTAATTCTATAACGTTAAATTTACTGAACTACTCAACAAAGCGGCAATTACAAAATTGGTTTTACTATTCCATTTCATAACCAAAGCTACTACAAAAACAGAACAGAAAATTAATTCTATCAGGTTAAGTTTACTAAGGTGCAAACAAGGTCGCAATGACACAATCTCTTCTACTATTTCTACTTTATAATAAACTAGCGAACTGGCCCGGCGTTGCCTGGTAACAATTTAGTTTTTACAGAGATACTTTGAAAGACAAAAATGGTTACTGTGGGTCATCCTTAAAAGATAAACATATGCTATCGCAGACTTTTCTGTAGACCTTTTTGAGAGCTACAATTCTGTAGTATATAAATTTGTGGTATCTCTTATGGTTTAGTCAGCGCAAGCCATGTAAGCGCTCCAAAAGCGGTTTTTTACGACTTGATTATATACAGTACGACATTTCTCTACTATCCTTATATTAAATATTCCTCAAGAAATTCTTCAAATATTGTTGAAAACCGCATCAAAATCCATCAAGTAGTTAAGAAGTACTAAGCGAATNATATAAATTTGATGTATCTCTTATGGTTTAGTCAGCGCAAGCCATGTAAGCGCTCCAAAAGCGGTTTTTTACGACTTGATTATATACAGTACGACATTTCTCTACTATCCTTATATTAAATATAAATGTATTATAGACCAAAACCTTCCTCAAGAAATTCTTCAAATATTGTTGAAAACCGCATCAAAATCCATCAAGTAGTTAAGAAGTACTAAGCGAANCTTCCTCAAGAAATTCTTCAAATATTGTTGAAAACCGCATCAAAATCCATCAAGTAGTTAAGAAGTACTAAGCGAATACACAGACAGATGCGGATAAGCGACTTTGTTTTATACTATTTAGAGAAGGGAGACTAGAATCTGGAAAAACTTATATTCAAAAGCGTATTAATGGTAAAGCCAGGACATCAAATGAATACAATAAGCTTAAATTTACCCAGCTGCAATACAAAGGTAGCAATAAACAATCTCCCTACAGTTACCAAATTACTATATCACTGCTTCCAGATTCCTACATAGTAATAACACCCTCCATTAGAGCCATTCGAAAATGCACACATTCAAATGTACATACTTGCAAGACGGTGGCATTTAAAAATGATTATTCACAATTTGATATAACAGCCGTAACTTGTTTTACATAGACGGCAAAACATTCAATCAAATTAACACAGTACCTAAGGTATGAGGATGCCAAATTGTATATGCTCACATAAAAAAGGTTAAAGCGGGCAAGCATGCCACATCGCATTGAATGCCCCCACGCCCAATTGAACAAAGCTGGTGGCAATTGCAGCCTCGCCCGCCGCCAGCATACCCCTTTTCACTGCCAGCGCTCGTGAACTGGGTCTCATCCCACTCCATTCTTCCTGCGCTGGGGAAAAACTGTGTAAAAGCCCTACACAGTCTTCAATACGTGCTGGATAAATTCATGTAGAATTAGAAGACAATAGCAGAGTTAATAATGGCAAGCAAACACACTAGTCTTTCTCATGAGAGCAGGTGCCGGAAGGTCGGCCGACACATCCTAGGTCTAGGCCCTGATAAGTTGGGTGTTCACACAGCTCTCATCGAACATAAGCATTTCGTTCTCTCTCTCGCTGTGACCGTCTGCTCACATGCTCTCAGCTCAACTCCCCTCCTCCTCTGTCACTTGCAACAGCCTTCCCAAGGTGGTGGCGCGATGCTCTGCAAACCACAGAACTAACAAGCTTTGAGGACGCTCCCAGAAACATTATCATACAAAGATTCCTTATAGATTACGTATGAAAACAAATTCAACTGATTACCAAATTAAATAGTACCATAATAAAATATTATATTCAGCGGTATTAACAGAATATTACAAAATTACGTTTCAGTATAAAACCCAAAGAACTTACAAAGCAAAGATACACCTATATGGCACACCAGAGAAACCAGGCAAACAGGGCAGNAGTATAAAACCCAAAGAACTTACAAAGCAAAGATACACCTATATGGCACACCAGAGAAACCAGGCAAACAGGGCAGTAGACCAGGCAGATAAACCATTCATCAAAGTGACGACCAGTCACACAACTATACATTTGCCATGCAAGTACGGCGTNTAGACCAGGCAGATAAACCATTCATCAAAGTGACGACCAGTCACACAACTATACATTTGCCATGCAAGTACGGCGTCACCAACGTAAATATAGAATGCTGTAGTGTAGATTTACTGCTTAAATTGGCCATCCTCTGTAATAATCGGCAGAGATCACTTCCTCCCCTTACACGACTCACAGGGAGGGAGCTAGCTGCCTANTGGCCATCCTCTGTAATAATCGGCAGAGATCACTTCCTCCCCTTACACGACTCACAGGGAGGGAGCTAGCTGCCTAGCAACCAGCATGGCATCCTTTCACTCCTCCTGCCACAGGGCTTCCCCTTCTCCGTCTCAGCCACCACAAACACACTGCCCAATAGTAAACATTCTGCATGCTCTTAGCTGATTAAGTGTGCGTGGGATATTCAAAATTCAGCTTGCATTCGGTGTCATATTATTTTAATTTTCACAGGATCTGAAAGGTTTGATTTGGCTTGCAGTTGGTGTCGGATTACAATCAATATAAAAAGTATTTTGTGATGTTATATTTTTTATTTAAATGAGTTGATGTGAAATGTTTTTTATTGTATTATTTACAGTAATACTATACTAATAAACTATTACTTTTTTTTTTATTCCTATTTTTATTGTATTTATTCATTAAACTTTATTTACATATAATGTACAGCTTCCATTATAATGTACAGCTTTAATTATAATCAACTCTAAGTCTAATAAGTTCAGAAGTNTGTCGCTAAAGGCTAGGGTGTTTTTTCAAAGGTTGATTTTCAAAAGTTTCTTCCAGTCGTGAACCGACTATAGCAACCAGCATGGCATCCTTTCACTTCTCCCGCCACAGGGCTTCCCCTTCTCCGTCTCAGCCACCACGAACACACTGCCCAATAGTAAACATTCTGCATGCTCTTAGCTGATTAAGTGTGCGTGGGATATTCAAAATTTAGCTTGCATTCGGTGTCATATTATTTTAATTTTCACAGGATCTGAAAGGTTTGGTTTGGCTTGCAGTTGATGTCGGATTACAATCAATATAAAAAGTATTTTGTGATGTTATATTTTTTATTTAAATGAGTTGATGTGAAATGTTTTTTATTGTATTATTTACAGTAATACTATACTAATAAACTATTACTTTTTTTTTAATTCCTATTTTTATTGTATTTATTCATTAAACTTTATTCACATATAATGTACAGCTTCCATTATAATGTACAGCTTTAATTATAATCAACTCTAAGTCTAATAAGTTCAGAAGTNCACATATAATGTACAGCTTCCATTATAATGTACAGCTTTAATTATAATCAACTCTAAGTCTAATAAGTTCAGAAGTTGTATTTTATTGATGTACATGTCAGAACCCTCATGCATTGAAATCCTGGGTGTATGGGAATTTTGTGACAGTTCCCTGAAAAATGGTAGATAGGGAGTCCACTGTATATCTAATTATATTTAAGCTATTAAAATTTCAAATCACTCAATAGCTATGTATAAGCCTAAAGCAATGAAAATTATCAACAAAGAAATATTACCACACTACTAGAAGTTGAAAATCTTCCAACAGAAGACAAAACATCCTAAAATCACTGCCATGGAGAAGCTGAAACATGTTTGGAGTTGAAATAAGCCTTCCGTAAATCCCTGTCTCTCTTCCAAAATGGTAAACAATAAGATGTAAGAAACCTTAACATTTGTATTATAAGATATTGTTGAATGTTTTGGTTAAAAGCAAGTAAAATTACAATTTCTAAAGATTACATTACCTGTTTGCCAAAATCAATGAAAATCTTGCTGAGATGATAAGATACACAAGATGCCATGGCATTAATTCTGATGGTCTCTGTAGGGCCACCTTTCACAGTGCACTTCGCTTGTACACTGGCTGTCAGGGGATCCACACCAAAGAACGTCACGCACATTGTCATTGATTCATATGGTTTCAGGCGGCCACGATGAGGTGTCAGCTCAAAATACTGCGAGACATTAAAATTACATGAGATGTAACTTTTCGTAGCACACTACATCACTACTGTCTACAAACAATCTTAAATTATGTTAGTGTAGGCATTACAATTATCAAAGGAATTATTCATTGTAGTGGTCAATATAAGGTTAAAATTTAACGAACACGTGCTCTTAATAAAAACTAGGAATGGAAAGATACAGACTCTGATAGTGATGCGTGGACCAATAAACACAAAATCCGTATCTATTACAATTGGCCATGGTCTAACCGAATCATTTCATCAACCCAAATGATTTAATTATCATGGAAATTATTGCAACTTGATTATCTTGTGCAAAATGTTTTTAGAAACAAAGTATTTTNCAAATGATTTAATTATCATGGAAATTATTGCAACTTGATTATCTTGTGCAAAATGTTTTTAGAAACAAAGTATTTTAATTTTTGCAACCGAGAAACTATTTTCATGTATGTCTGGCTTTGGTGTTGTTACACATTTAACTCGGTATAAGTCANAGAAACTATTTTCATGTATGTCTGGCTTTGGTGTTGTTACACATTTAACTCGGTATAAGTCACACCTGGTGAAATACGTCAAATTAAATGTAATTCAACCTATAACACCGGTATCCGGTTAAAACTCATTTGTAAAAAAACGTTACCCCTATAATATTTATTGTAACATGTTTTCTATCATGTGAACGTCAACAAATAAATGCAAAAGAAATACAACNGTTACCCCTATAATATTTATTGTAACATGTTTTCTATCATGTGAACGTCAACAAATAAATGCAAAAGAAATACAACCGTATATCAATCTATCGCTCGCAACATGAGACTGTGCACGATTGAGAAAACATGTCTGTTATAATAGCAAAGTGCCTCGGTGTATTAACTGGTATGAACTGGCAAAATTTTATTTATAAGCGCAAGCGTGTAAATCTAACAGTTGTGTTTTTTTTTAAATTCTTTTTAAATTAAAAAAAAAATTGAATTTATTTTAAATAGTTTGTGATTGGCTGGATGTAAGACAAGTAGAATTCACTATTAATAACATATTTCCTTTGTCAAGTCATACGTGTTTTAAGTTAATGTCAAACAGGTACATGTTTTACGCGAACGTTAAAAACATATTCGTTTTTCATAGTGAACAAAACATGACCTGTGTTGGTCATCAAAGCCGTGCGCGTAGCATGAAATACATGCTCACGATTCAGGTCACTACACCATCTTGATCACATCAGTGCCCTAAAATTCCATAGTTTTCTACTCTGTTTGTAGTGGATTGGCACTACTGCAGGATGTTCCAAACTTCTGAAGTCAAGATTTTAGACAGTTTGTAAACAACGTTTATTATGTTAGCTCTAGTATCCGTGTTTCTTAATATGCAATTAAAGAAATTAAAAACCCAGTTACCTTTTTGGGATTTATCAGTGGTTACTGGAACACGAAAGATTGTTTTATTTATAAAACAAAATAAATCTCTGGGGCCCATAATTACATACGCATCATTCTTTTTTACATCGTCGTTTATCATGATAATTAGGCCTACAACTGTTATAAACAAATAAATTTGATATATTGCATTGAGTAAAAATACTGGGTAAACATATGGCATCTAATTTACAAACTGTTAAAAGTGTGAACATGTTAATAAAAACTCTATAATCGCATCTGTCGAACTTCCTGGATAAAAATCATAATTTCTCTGTGCGCTTATTGAAAATAGTAGATGTGTGAACTTGAGTAAGACCTGGTGGCCAAAAATGAAAAAATTAACCTGTATGTCTACATACTTATCTGTTGAGTAATTTTTAATCTGGCATGGAAGGAAACAGAAAAAGTGAAGTAAAGAGCATATTTCCTGAGGTGGTAAAATTTTTTTGATGCTCTCAGACACCATATGAAATATTACAAATGAAATGATTTGTAATGGCACTATTTGCGGGATGGGTCACAAAGAATCGATATCGTTAATATATGCAAAATGGGGTTTTGACCCATCTCTAAAAAACACTTTCAATATTCTTCTAACATTATTAAGCACAGCAGAACCTGACTTGTGAACCCAGTTATTACCATCAACAGTCTTTTATAACCAGTTTTTGAGGAAGCATAAAAAATTTGGGTTAAAAAGGTTAAAAATTTAAGGAAACTTGGTTAAAAAAGTTTCTTGTACTTTTTTTTTTTTCGGTGCTGTGTGTTGTATTTCTCTTGGTGAGCAAAAGGTATTGCAAGCAGCATATCTGTAAAAATATATATCAATTACTTAGGCTGACAGTGCTAGACGATACCAATTGACTCTGCTTGCCCTTTTGGTTTTGATTATGGTTTGTTGACGACTTACTACAAATAGTTATTTTGGACTCTCATTTGGTTACATTTTTTGGACATTATTGTTGACAANGTTTGTTGACGACTTACTACAAATAGTTATTTTGGACTCTCATTTGGTTACATTTTTTGGACATTATTGTTGACAATCTGAGCATTTGTTAATTATTTTATACATACTTGCAATTTGAATAAAATGAGCAGAAAGAGTGAGCTTGTTGCTCATTAAAAAGTAGTGTCGCTGTCTGGGCTGGTTGGATGGCCTGACCACATGCCTGCCACACTACGAGAAATAGAAGGATTTAATACCCAGGCAGCCAGTTGGCCTCTGGTGACTAACGCAACTGAGAGCATGAGTTCTCAGGATGATGTGGAACATTCAGCCAGTGTGGCTGGTGGACACGAGAGACAAACAATATCGCTTTGAACTACAACTTGCGATCTGCAGTGCTGTCANGAGCCAGTGTGGCTGGTGGACACGAGAGACAAACAATATCGCTTTGAACTACAACTTGCGATCTGCAGTGCTGTCAAGGTCACACTGCAAACCCATAGAGGATGGACTTACACTTCCATTAAATAAAGAACAAAACAATGATCTCTTTAGCGAGCTTTATTGGCCGCAGACACCATGTGGTAGAGAACACAATTCTCAGTTCAAGATAAAACAAGTACCTCTAAAATATTTCACAAATATTATTGATGCCGTCAGTCTACTGTTATGGCCCTTGTAAATAAGCAACGTTTGAGTCTCGCATGATCTCCGCTGCCCGGGATACCGATGGATAGAAATGCTGTAGTCAGCCGATACAGTATACTTACAAATTGTGGCTGATTGGAGGCACCACTGCTCAGCAAAAAAATTAATTATATAAGTCTACTAGTGGTGAGAGTGCACATGGGGGTGATACAAAAAGGTTCCAATAATTAATTAACGGTGGCCAGAAACTAAAATCTATCAGTTACAACAAAACAACGTGAAAGCACCCACGGGGCACACATACATCCCTCACAACTGCTGCTTCACAACTGGCAGCATGGCGGCCAGAAAGCGACCTCCCTGGTTGTCCTTCCGACCATTACACACAACACGAAAACACTGTCAAAACCCAGACAACGTAATGCTGATTCTTTTGCATAAAATAGTTCCAACAGAAATAACCACTTTGTTATGTTAAACAGCATTACTAAAACAGAAACACTTTTGAATGTTTTGGCCTGGGTGGCCGAGAGTATGTGACACCAATGTTTTGAGAGTATGCGACATTATGTGAAGCATCGCACTTTCATACATACACTAACATATACCCTCAGATGCTGCTGGATAGCAACCAGAACTGGGCTAAAGGTGAGGGGAGAAGGTACGACGACAGTACAAAACCCCTCCCACAAAGTTGCAAGAAAAAAAACTGAACTAAATAGCATTCTAAGAACTATAGAGAAATTTTGCATTAATTATCTTCTAAAAAGTGATGCTACTTAGTTGTCACTTGAATATTTTTATAGCCGGGTAGTACCAGAAAACTTGTTTCATTGCGAAACTGAAGGCACAGATGATATAGCTTTGTCCCTACCAGAAATCCACCACCTCCCAATTTCAAATCCTGGCCTGGCTGAAACTGTAATTTAGGTCATCTATCTTCCCACGCTGTGTAACTGTATCTTGCCCACTGTGTTCACGAAACAGGCCCCCAAGGTATGGGAGCTGCCATGATGTAACAATAAATGAAAAAGGGAGGTAGGGATGAAATGTTATATGTCCTCAGTCGATGGTGTGGTGTTGCTGCGCCATTGCTAGATTCGGAGTTGCCAATTCTGTCTCTTTATAGTTAGAGTAAGAAAAAAAAGGGCATGTTTTTTTAAACGAGTACTTATATTTAAGTACACTGTATTTAATATGGTTTATCATAAAGCATTAATAAATTATCGCTGTAGTGAACACATTTTAATAAACCGAATTAAAAATAGTGTTTTTCTCTGCAATATTTTTTATAACGGTACTAAATTAATATGATCTGCCTCAACCAGCATACTTCTATGTAAATAATTACTTTGATGCAAATTTTGTAAGATCCATCCAGACACACAGCTTTTGCAGCTTTTCTAATTTAAAATGTTTTGCATGTAGACAAATGTTACGTCACCCACCAGTCTGTGGGTGTGGTCTCTGCCAGGCAAGCTGTATTATTTGCGGGTGCATCTTAGCTATTGGAGGGGGCGGGTCAATCACCCAACCAGAGCAAGATTCCACATGTAGGGCATTACATTCTCTACTCTTACCATATTTCATGGGTAGGCTACATACAAGACCTGTGTAATGGACTTCTAACAATAAGTTAACATTTCAATAAAGCCTTTGATTTTCTTGCATAAAGTCAATGAAAATGGTCTTTGTGCTTGCTCAAAGTAACATATTATGCTGTGTTTAGGACTTTTTTGCTGACAAGGAGCGGTGCAGTATGCTCTTCTAGGGTAGCATTTCTTTCAAAAGATGTCTGCTTATCAAAATAAATATATATTTCATTTTAAAAGATAAATATTTAATTATAAAAAAATGTTATTTTCAAGCCAGGGATGAATAAAGGTGTACTACATACAAAAAATGGCCAAATTTGATATTCAGTNTATTCCTAGAAACTGTGAGGTGTTGTATCGGTAAGACTGAATCGCGCCATACTCCTTGAATTTCTCCATGTTTCAGACTCCGCTCGCAGTTAGGTCTCCGTGGCTTTCCTCTTCTCCCATACCTTCTCATCTTGTGCCTACCCTCCTTCACCGCATGCATGTCAGCAACTTACGTCCACCGACACGTTAATATAAACCCGTTGTTTGTCTGCCTATTTTACTACTGCTACTCACTGGCTCTTACAGTTAAGCAAGCCTCATTTGATCTTTGTCTTCATGATACACATGTCTGGAGCGAGACGCAGACGTCTAACGTTGTAGTCGAAAAGATAACCGGCTAAAATGTACTACAGATTATTATTGTGTTAGAAAGAGGCCGAGTAGAGCATGAATTCAGGTGGGTTGTCTTTTCAGGGTTATGCATGGAGCTAAGGTATTGGTGATGTACAGTTGTTGAGCTAGTGTAAACACAGTAGGCTGTCAACTTCTGTGGTATTCAAAATTTTGTTTGGTGGCCCTTTCCAAATAATGTTTTGGCTAACTTACCCTGTCGGTTAAAATTGAGGGTTAATATTGAATCTGTACATTGACATAGTAGCTGCTTTAATTTGCTTACAAGTTGCTCGCAGTGCTAAAATTGGAACGCATTGCCGTCTGTGTTGCTGTTTNTAGTAGCTGCTTTAATTTGCTTACAAGTTGCTCGCAGTGCTAAAATTGGAACGCATTGCCGTCTGTGTTGCTGTTTAATACTTTAGCATATTTTTGCACCACCTATTTTCCTAGGTATTAATTCAGTATTAATTTTTTAGGCTTCCATCTATGATATTTCAGTTAATATTTTACGTGTGTTTTTTTAATATGCATTTCCATGTGCATTTATTATTTGTTGCTTTCGNTAGTAGCTGCTTTAATTTGCTTACAAGTTGCTCGCAGTGCTAAAATTGGAACGCATTGCCGTCTGTGTTGCTGTTTGATACTTTAGCATATTTTTGCACCACCTATTTTCCTAGGTATTAATTCAGTATTAATTTTTTAGGCTTGCATCTGTGATATTTCAGTTAATATTTTACGTGTGTTTTTTTAATATGCATTTCCATGTGCATTTATTATTTGTTGCTTTCGTTGTTCCGGAGCTTTAGAAGGCCTTACGGTGGCCCCAGGGCACGTCAACATATTTCTTAAAGTTCATGATTGGCCTGGATATATATAAGTGTAGTAAAGAACCTTGCTCTTGGATGAGCACAATTTTCATTTTAAAGCCTTTTTAAATGTGTTTAAATGTCTTTGTTTTTAAATAAATATTTTATGGAATTGTTTTCAGAACATGAAATGGACATGTACAGAGATGAAAAATATTAAGTATGGAATGTTTTTTTAAAGTGTTCTGTAGTTTCTATAATTAAATTTTGGAAAAGTATTAACACTTGTTGGAATAATTGTATTTTAATACTTGTGAAACCCCACAAGTAAACTGCGCAACTCTTTATTCATTACATTTACTTTGTTCCATGTGCAATGGCGAAGTCTGTTGGGTCCCTGTACACGTTAAAGAAAAGAAAAATTGACTGAGTTTTTGGCAGATAAAGTCTCCTCCTTGGCTGACTCACACGTTGCAGAATTATGGAGCGTGGCTGTCAGCTTTTGGCGCAGTCACTGCTGTAAATTAGGCCATGCAGAGACAGAGGCGGTCTCAGTGAGTGGCACTTCCTTTACCAAAAAAATTTTTTTTCAATACATGCAAAATGTTCCAATTCTGACCTTAGATGAGCCAAAGGCAGTTTTGTTGTTTTTTATTGCCNTTTTTTTCAATACATGCAAAATGTTCCAATTCTGACCTTAGATGAGCCAAAGGCAGTTTTGTTGTTTTTTATTGCCATAACAAAAGTTATTGATTTGAATTTTTGTGATGACAAGACATTGCTGCATGCAAGTGCATTATCCGTTAAATGTGAGGGATATGCTCTTCAGTAAATTAATGAGGAAATGAAATCCGCCTGTGGTTCCTTTGAAAGTTTTCATCAAAATATTTTAGCGCACGCACTTCCTGCGTGCATAAAAGATACGTGTGAGCGCGACTTAGTTAATCGCTTTCAGTGCCCAGGTGAGCACCCCATTGAATTTGTCGAGTCTGTAGTAGCTCATCAGCGAGCTTTGTGTTTAGGTTTGTCTGAAGACGCAATAGTGGATATTGTGTTGNTGTCGAGTCTGTAGTAGCTCATCAGCGAGCTTTGTGTTTAGGTTTGTCTGAAGACGCAATAGTGGATATTGTGTTGAAAAACTTAGTGCCTCACGTGAGCTCGTTGTGTACCCTGCTTCACGTGCAGTGCATGATCATTGAACTTCGAGCATTAGCTGTAGAGCTGGAGGGCAGGCTTGCTGCGGTAGCCGAATATCATGCTACATTTCCACCTGCTTTAGTGTCCTTGCCGTCGCATGCTCAGTTAGGGCATGCGTCTGGCATACTCCGAAGTAGAGTCATCGCTGCGGGAAATGTGCAGTGCGTGGGNCGCATGCTCAGTTAGGGCATGCGTCTGGCATACTCCGAAGTAGAGTCATCGCTGCGGGAAATGTGCAGTGCGTGGGCACATTACCAGCAAGTGTACTCAGCCACGTGTCACCATCCGGGAACGTAAATGTTTCTGGTGCGGCAAGCTAGACCACCTCCGTGCTCATTGTCCAGAAGTGGGAAACAAGTGACGGCTGGCAACTAGTGCGGTGTTACGAGCCGTCGCTCNAGTGACGGCTGGCAACTAGTGCGGTGTTACGAGCCGTCGCTCATGTGTAACAAAATCCTGCCATTTGTTCAGAATTGCGTCGTGCAGGTTACGTGTGGTGACACTTTATATCCTGCTCTGGTTGACACTGGTGTGACGAACTGTGTGGTTAGTTGGCGGTTTGTCGAAGTTTTGTTACCTACTAAGGCGATTTCACGCACACACATTCACGGTGTGCATGAATTGCGCTTATGTATCGTGAACGGTGAGGTACTGCAAGCTACTCATGTTGTTCATATACACCTTAACATTGGTCATTTCTCATGGACATTTCCCTTTTGGATGTTACCTGTGCTGAATTATGAAATAATTTTGGGTCTCAAATTTTTGGGTCAAACTCGTGCGTCCTTAAATTTAAAGGATTTTAAGTTGTCTTTTGGGTTTGCTCCTAACATTAAAGTCAGTTTAAACCGGCGAGGAAAGTATTCAGTTTAAAAGTCAGCAATCTTGTAATGATGTGAAATAAGCAGTCAATGTCAATGAATGTTTATCTTACCTTCGTAACAAGTTTAGTGACATCACCACGAGAATAGGCAAATGTGATGTCCTTCCATAAAAATTTTCGCTAACTGATGATATTCCAGTGCATGATCGTCATTTTTGTTGTGCGCTACCTAAACTACTAGCTTTTCCTGAAATTATTGACAAGTTGTTGAAAGATGGCGTGATTGTTCCCTCCGCCTCAGAATATTGTTCACCTGGTGTTTTAGTTAAAAAGAAAGATAGTGATAAATATTGTTTGGTGGTAAATCACATCCTGGTGAACAAACAAATTCATAAGGATCCTTTTTCCTTTCCCACGATGGATTGCATGCTGCAACATCTAGATCGTGCTAAGGTGTATTCAGTGTTGGACTTGAATAAGTTTTCATCAGTGGCTTTTAGATCCGTTTTGCCGTAAGTACACTACCTTCAGCATGCCTTAGAATCAATATGAATTTACCCTCATTCCTATGGGTGCTAATTTTGGCAGTTTGGCTTTGTATCAAGTGTTGGATCACATCTTATCAGAATATAAATAGAATTTTTTTTTCAATTGCATTGATAATGTCATTGTATATAATGAGGACTTATCATTCTCATTACTCTCACCTTCGTCAGGTGTTGACCAGGTTTAGGGAAGTTGGCTTGACTGTCAACCCGGATAAGGTCACCTAGGCCACTAACAAAGTCAAATTTTTGGGTTTTGTTATTTCTGATGGGAAGCTCCTGCTTGATTCGGACCGTATTGCTCCCATTGTTAATTTTCCTCAGCCACACACCTTAAAAGGGGTGCAAGAGTTCTTAGGCGTCATGGGGTACTACTCGAGGTTCTTTGAACACTTTTCTGAAATTGCCGGCCCTTTGAACAATATAAAAAAAAAGGGGTTGCCTTTTATTGGAGTCCGGATCAAGAACGAGCCTTTGGTTTGTTAAGGAAAATACTGAGTTNTAAAAAAAAGGGGTTGCCTTTTATTGGAGTCCGGATCAAGAACGAGCCTTTGGTTTGTTAAGGAAAATACTGAGTTCTCCACCTGTTCTAGTGTTACCGGATTTTTCAAACCGTTTTGTGATTCAGGTTGACGAATCCTTGTTAACATTAGGTGCTGCGTTAGGTCAGCGGGTTGATGGTCATGTTGCTCCGGCTTTCGCAAATAGGTTACTATCAGAATCTGAACGCACCTTAGGCATATATGAAAAAGAAACTCTGGCTTGCTTATTTGGTATTAAGAAATTCGCCTTATATATAGAGCACGAGGAGTGCAATTTGTATAACGATAATAAGACCTGAGCTGGGTTTTAAATCATCCTCACCAATTAGATAAACTTGGCAGGTGGGTACTGTGCCTATCGCGCTTTAAGTTCAAAGTTTATGATGTTCGAGACGTGGAGAATCCTGTTGCGGATGCGCTATCCAGGATGTTCGACCCAGTGGATTTAGAGGTTGAAGTCGCCGAACAGTCGGCGACGTTGTGCATTATACAAGGGTTCACCGAGTGCTTTACCCAGCTTCGTCACGCGCAAGCATCTGATGTCTGGTGCGGTTAATAGTGATTGGGTATTGCCGTGGGTATTAGTTTCCATATTTAGAAAGCGATGGTCTCCTCTACTTCACTGGTAAATCCGGTCGAGCCAGGAAATTGGTGGTTCCAGAGGTCATGCACCCTATTGTTCTAAAATACTTCCATGACTCCCTTTACGGTGGCCAATTTGAAATTCATAAAACTTTCCAGAAAATTTCTTTGCATTTTGCTTGGCCCATACTGTAGGCGGACGTGTCAGAATATGTTTGTTCTTTTAATACGTGCCAGCGTTGTAAACAGACCGTGTAAACTAATTTCGGGTAGGTAAAAATCCAGGTTCCCCAGGGACCTCGGTACATGGTGCACTTGGACATATTTGGGCCTTTGGTATTCTCATGAAGGGCACTGTTTGCTTGCAAATTTTGTTAGATACTTTCACAAAGTTTGTTGTGCTGTTACCATTACGGAACATGAAGCCCTCTACGATCGTTAAGGCACTCAGTGAGCAAGTTTGGAAATTATTTGGTGCTCCTGCCGAGATAGTGACGGATAATGCATAGTTTATTCAATCTCTTTGCTTTATAAAGATATGATTCCATTGGGTTATTAAATATTTCACTTCCAGTCTGTATCTTTCTAAAGGAAATCAGGTTGAGAGCTTTAACCAGAATATTAAGGCCTGTTTAACTATTTTCTGTAATAAAGATCATACCTTGTGGGATCATGATTTGGAATTCATTAATGTTGGGTTTAATAGCGCGGTTACGATTCCACTGGCTCTGTTCCTTCTTTCTCCTTCCTTGGTCATAACTTGAGCCGTTCTCTTCTAAATATTTGGAATATCCTTGGTTCCCTTTCCTTGGATGCCGCTGCTCGGGATCGCCTCCTCAAGGTGGCTTGTCGTTTGGCTGAAGCTAAGCGCAAGGTTGCAGCTCGTTTAGATAAAAATAGAGTTGGTGTTCAGTTCGTTTCCAGAGGCTTGGTCCTGTGTAACAATTTTGTTCTCCCGGATGCAGAGAAGAAAATTGGGTCAAATTTATTCCCAAATACTCTGGCCCATTTATCACTTCTAAGTTGATAGGTAATAATACTGTTCTATTTTCTCTACCCGGTAGCTAACACAAGTTTAGGAAAGGTGTTGTGAGTCATATTAAAAGATATATTGTGAGGCAGTAACATTGTATTTGGTTGCCAGTGTGATAACTATGCTTTGTTACTTGCTTTCCTGCATGTACGTTCTACCTTCTTCTTTATTTTTGCCCCCCTTTTCTCTTACAATTTTTTTTTTGTTTGTTTCTTTCTTTCTTTCTGCCTACGTTCCTGGCCGTGGCGTCGAGTGACTCTTCAGACGTCTCTTGACTGCCGTCTGGAGTCGTGTGCCTGCAGTCTGGACTCTTGCCGATGCTGCTCTCCCCTCTCTGTTGCCCCAGAAGTTACAGTCCAGTCCGGCAGGTGCTGGGTGTGCGGCGACGACCAGAACTGTTTGGCGTTTGGCATGGTGGTGCGCCTAGTACTAAATGTTCCCGGGAACGACTGTGCATAAATTTTCAAGACGTTTAGGGCTGACATTAAGAGTGTTTTGCATGGAGTTAAGGTATTGGTGATGTATAGTTGTTGGGCTAGTGTAAACACAGTAGGCTGTCAACTTCCGTGGTATTCAAAATTTGGTTTGGTGGCCTATTCCAAATTAATGTTTTGGCTAACTTACCCGTATGTTTGTGGTTGTCTGCCTATTAAAATTGATTAAAGTTCATGATTGGCCTTGATATATATAGGTGAGGTAAAGGGCCTTGCTCTTGGATGAGCACGGTTTTCATTTAAAAGCCTTTTTAAATGTGTTTAAATGCCTTTGTTTTTGAATAAATATTGGACTTGTTTTCAGAAAACTTCTTCAAATGGTAAAATTATGTATTTGTAATAGACCAAGTGCAAAATTTTAAGACTTACTAAGAAGAAAATCTTAACAAGAAACCTCTTAAAAGGATTTTACTGTATAGTGGTTTTAATAATACAGGTACAGTACATTAAATCCATTTGAATGTTGTGATTTGTACCTTAATATAATAAAAATTTAATTTTCTTGAACTGTATGTTATAACAAAACTATTAATATATGTTATATGTAAACAATAGATATTCAATTCATACCTTCAAAACAGGAAGCATTTTGGTTTTCAATGGCAGAATTTCTAGTGCTTCTGCATCGCATCCATCAACCAAAAATGGTGCAAGAAGATAATAAAGCTTGAATCTTAAACACACATCACTAACAATCATCTGTGTGTTGTTTCTGTCTTCTGCAAGCATGCAATTCACTACATGCTGGTAAGATTCAGTAGGGCTGTTCGGACATGCTAATGAGGTACTAGCATCATCAGTACCAGTTTCTTGCATGACAGTATAACTTATCACCTCATTACATTCACCAACATTTTTGTATAAATGGATCGAGTTAGCCTTGCCCTGAAAAAAAAAAATGTAATCCACCCATTACCATATTGTTTTACCATCGCCAACACATACACTTCCACATTAATGACATATTGCAGTAAAATACTGATAAACTTATTTCAGCATTTAGCAATGACTTTTGTAAAGATTTTCGAAATTTTCAAGGACATCAATTATTAATCAAATTTAATAATCAAAGAACAAGCTCCTCCTCTATCCTCCTCCAGGCAACACTGGTAGAAAACCCTAATGTGAGGTATCTATTTGTACATGATGCAGTACATTACTCTAATGCTAGAATTGCAGTAAGAGTTGAGTTGAGAAATTTGGGCGGCTCTTAAAAGCGAGGTATTGAGAGCCTACGATGGTGAAATGAGGTGAGAATGGAGTAATGCTGGAATGGAGCGGCAGAAACTAGATATCCACAGAAAACCCACTGACCAGCAGCATTGTCTGGCACAATTTCCACTTACGAATATCCGGGAGTGACCCGGCCAGGGATTGAACCCAGTTCACCTTGGTGGGAGGCGAGCAGGCTAACCACTCAGCCACCGCAGTCCCTTAATAAATAGTCATAAAAATTTAACGTTTACTTATTTATAGCACTTGCTTCAACATAACACATGGATTGGAATAGCTGTTCTCTCACAGCAAGTGTATGAGAAGGTTAGATTAAGTTTTTATGTTTTCTTTTACAATGTTCTGTTCTAAGCAATAAAAAAAGTGGCATTTCCCACCATGCCGGTAAGTGCAACATAAAATCATGAAAATAAAGTTTCCATTTAATGAAAACTTAGCACCTTGTCAATTTCTGTTTATATAGAAACAGAAATAAAAGTGGTCAGTGTTGTAAGTGTACAAGAAAATATTTTAAATTTAGGTTATTTAAGTTAAATTAAAATTCTAGCAGTATTATTACTGACATTATGTTTTTATAGGTAAATCACAAAAATTATTAAAGTACAAACAAACCATAAACTTTCTTTAAATGAACAAAGAACATATATCAGGTTAGCCAATATATAATTTGTAGATATCCATGAATTCTACTAAACTTGTCATTTTTGTACTTATATTTGACTGTACGCATAACAGATTTCATACTGCAGTTGTAGAAAAAACATTTTTCGCTTACTTGAGAATTTTCTGGTCATTAACAGAAATATGGTAATGCTGCTACAATTGTAACAAGGCCAAAACACTTTGGATGTTTCCAACATTATACTACACCCCAGTGAATTTCATGAAAATTGCTGGCAACATAATAATACATCATCACTAATGGGAATGTAATACTATTAGAATAAATTCTATACAATGCTGTTGAATTNTCGAATAAATTCTATACAATGCTGATGAATTAGGTGATGTAATATTAATTACAACACTGTCTGTTTTTGGGGACTCTGAAACCTTTCCGTTGCCAATTATTGCTAACATTCTCTTTGTATCATGGATTGCTTCCAAACCAATTGGTTCAGCCACCCTCCATATACAGANCCAATTATTGCTAACATTCTCTTTGTATCATGGATTGCTTCCAAACCAATTGGTTCAGCCACCCTCCATATACAGACAATTCATGTTTCTAAGACCACTGGAATAGTGACCCTCTCAAAATAACAAGCCTTTGTTGGAGGAACGATAAAAAATTTTATTGAAAATGTTTTTCTAATAGTTGAAATAACAACCCTTTACCAGGACCAGGGAACCATGAAAGTTCTCAGAATCAAGAGTTTACTGTATGTGTGTAATATCTTAGTGGTAAAAACTATCTGATATGGAACCCCTCTCACAATTCATAATAATAGCCCACTGTTGCATCCAAGTTGCACCAATGCACCAAATGCACTCTTAAGGCAAAACAACCCCCCCACCCCCCTGGTCCANCCCCCCTGGTCCAGACATCATCAAGCTCAATGCAACAACTGTGGAACTAAGCAAGTGACCAGCAAGCTGATGCAATAAAAACGTGTCATGTAGTGCAACTAATACATACACACAGAAAAAGTTCACACAGAAATTTCTGTACCACACATATAGAGAAAGGTCATGTGCAAGTTCACCACATTTTTGGGAAAACAGATGTTTCCATTACAGAATGCATATAGCTAAATTTGAGCGTATAATTATTGATGTTCAATTACATGTAAACTGCACTGATTTGAAAGCATTTAAATTGTCTGAAGAGAGACAAGTTAAAACATATAATACAGTCACGTGACATCAGTTTGTGTTCCCCAAATTGTGCATTTGTATATTCCTAAAATATAATTATTGTATTTCTATGTTTTCTTATAAAAACATATGAACCAAGGAATAATTTTCTTTTATAATTGGAAGTCACTAAAGTGTTTAGTAAGTCATTAGCTTCATACAATTTCCTTGATGGTACTGCAACATGTTTATAAACAACACAGTAAACCAAAGACTCGCAAACTCTCCATAAGGAAAAGAATACATACAAAGGCAGAGTTAATGTACTGCCACGTGTACCAAATGCACATTATTTTTCTCAGAAACAAGTTTAAAAGTTGGGGTGCTTGTCTTACATAGAGAGATTAAGGTTTTGNAATAATTTTCTTTTATAATTGGAAGTCACTAAAGTGTTTAGTAAGTCATTAGCTTCATACAATTTCCTTGATGGTAACTGCAACATGTTTATAAACAACACAGTAAACCAAAGACTCGCAAACTGTCCATAAGGAAAAGAATACATACAAAGGCAGAGTTAATGTACTGCCACGTGTACGAAATGCACATTATTTTTCTCAGAAACAAGTTTAAAAGTTGGGGTGCTTGTCTTACATAGAGAGATTAAGGTTTTGNGAAATGCACATTATTTTTCTCAGAAACAAGTTTAAAAGTTGGGGTGCTTGTCTTACATAGAGAGATTAAGGTTTTGAAGAAAAGTATACAACTGAAAATAGTTGGGTTTGTCATAACATAAGACTGCTTTTAACTTCTGCATACAAGTGCAGGGCTACACAAGGAGTGATGGTGTTACCAATGTGATGATAGAAACAATGTACAAAACTGTTACAGGGATAAATTGAAAGTGACTTTCAGGCTGATTCAGTAACACATGGCTGGGTGGGCAGACAAGACCACATTTGAAATTGTTTTTAAAGTTGTTCATATTATCATACAAAACTGCCTAGGTTAAAAACATAGCACCCACTCAAATTCTGAGGTGCAATGTTTTTAATGGAGACATTTACCTTGAGTAAATATAGTATGGCTCGTGCAGTACTTTGTTTTTGTAACATATGTATTGTTTGGGCAACATAGCTTTGCAAAGAAAAACAAGTTTTTAAAGCTGAATATATAATGTAAATTAGCTTCCCAAGATGATGTTCAGAATGAGGGATGCGAGTCTTAAATGAAGGCAAGTGGCACAAGGGTAAATACGGTATATACAATGTAGATAATTTTTGTTATGTATATTTTGGACTGTGTTTATTAAATTATTTCCTTATATATTTCAGCATGAGATGTAAGCTCAGTTCGACAACCATCCTTCATTGCAGGCCAGTTGGCTTTCTGCTAGTGTAACAACAGACATGTGCGTCATAACTCTAGGAATTTCACCTTTTTGTGATTCAACCATGTTAGCTTAGAGTTGTTAATTTATCGGTACCTTTCTTTTGTCTAGTGACCTCAGGAGCTTGGTCACTTCCGCCATCTCTTTGTATCCCAAATATATTAATTCTTCTTAATTATGTTCACACTTTCATAATAATTTTTTTTTTTNTCCGCCATCTCTTTGTATCCCAAATATATTAATTCTTCTTAATTATGTTCACACTTTCATAATAATTTTTTTTTTTCAGTGTTGTCCCATGGTGGGCCTTGTGACCATGTCGACATAGAATGAGTTTTTTATATATATAGTGTTCAATATATTTGAGTAACACAGTACTTGTGTCCTTATTTCAGTCACATTATGATCATTATTGGCCATTGGCAATAACCAGCTGGAGTTCTCACTCTCCCATTTTTTATGCATAACCTGGTTAGAGTATTTAATGTTGTGTGTTGGCACACAAGACTAAAGAGGCATTCTGGGGAGCCTGAGTTCCACAATAACCTACTAGAACAATCACCATGGATGTGTACTACACTAGCAACAGCAATCAACTATGCCCTTTAGATTAAAGAAACTTGTTGCTGGTCCAAATAAATTAAACTAACTGGNTCCGCCATCTCTTTGTATCCCAAATATATTAATTCTTCTTAATTATGTTCACACTTTCATAATAATTTTTTTTTTTTTTTCAGTGTTGTCCCATGGTGGGCCTTGTGACCATGTCGACATAGAATGAGTTTTTTATATATATAGTGTTCAATATATTTGAGTAACACAGTACTTGTGTCCTTATTTCAGTCACATTATGAACATTTTCGGCCATTGGCAATAACCAGCTGGAGTTCTCACACTCCCATTTTTTATGCATAACCTGGTTAGAGTATTTAATGTTGTGTGTTGGCACACAAGACTAAAGAGGCATTCTGGGGAGCCTGAGTTCCACAATAACCTACTAGAACAATCACCATGGATGTGTACTCAACTAGCAACAGCAATCAACTATGCCCTTTAGATTAAAGAAACTTGTTGCTGGTCCAAATAAATTAAACTAACTGGTNACTAGCAACAGCAATCAACTATGCCCTTTAGATTAAAGAAACTTGTTGCTGGTCCAAATAAATTAAACTAACTGGTGTCTAACAAACATTTCAGAACTTTCCAAAATTCTTACCAAACATGTAACTTGTATCCATGTACCTTACTAACCAACCTACGCCTTGCTCGCCAAACTCTTGCTCATCTCAAATTTTCTTATGTGGTATCTCACCCATACACCACGCAAAAAATTATGTCAAAGACACTTTATCACTATACCACTGTTGTTAGGTATTCAAATATACTACCATATTTACTCGAGTATCACTCACACATTCTTTCTCAGAAACAAATTTGAAAAGTATGGGTGGCAGTTTTACATGGAGATCAAAGTTTTAGAGAAAAATACAGGACCGATAACAGTTGGGTTTGTCATAACACACGCTGCTTTCCCTTCCCGCCAACAAGCGCATGGCTACTGCAAGGATGGTGTCGGCCATGGCGTTTCTAGAAGCAAAGAAGACTACTGTTAGCATGTTGGTCCGCAAACATACGGCCGGCCCAGCAGTCAAGCAGTCCACATTTGAAATTTTTGTCAAAGTTGTTTATGTTTTCCATAAACAAATGACTTTTTAATCAATAATTACATTAAACAAAATTATTGCATGTTTACCTATTTATGCACATTTACGTCAACCTTTTGTGATTAAATATCTTGTGTATTTGCATTGTGCTCAGAAGGTACCCAATGTTGGACAGTTTCCACTGAAGTTATTGATCACCGGCAAGCTGTCGTAGCAGACAGCAGTGCACGTTGCTGGGTGGTAAAACAATCTAAATCGCAAATATAATGCCCACCCTACTTCTAACATGTAAATTTTTTTTTCTGAAAAAATTAAGGTGACTTATTTTGAGGAAATAAGGTATAGATCATGCCACATTTCATTTTCTAATGTAGGTATAGCTGGTGCAACACAGCTGTCCCCTGAAATATAAGTATTTAGAACTGAATATGCATGAACAATTTTTTTCCTGGGAAACATTGAAAATTTGTGGTGTGGGTCTTACATGTGGGTAGGTGATACATGGGTTAATACAATATCTTAGTTGTGGCCTTAAATAATTATTTACCTGCTCATTTTCAGCTACAGTAATATCAGAACTGTTGAGTACCCATGACCAACTATAATCAACAGNTTTTTTTTTCTGAAAAAATTAAGGTGACTTATTTTGAGGAAATAAGGTATAGATCATGCCACATTTCATTTTCTAATGTAGGTATAGCTGGTGCAACACAGCTGTCCCCTGAAATATAAGTATTTAGAACTGAATATGCATTNTGCAACACAGCTGTCCCCTGAAATATAAGTATTTAGAACTGAATATGCATTAACAATTTTTTTCCTGGGAAACATTGAAAATTTGTGGTGTGGGTCTTACATGTGGGTAGGTGATACATGGGTTAATACAATAATACAATATCTTAGTTGTGGCCTTAAAGAATTATTTACCTGCTCATTTTCAGCTACAGTAATATCAGAACTGTTGAGTACCCATGACCAACTATAATCAACAGNGAATTATTTACCTGCTCATTTTCAGCTACAGTAATATCAGAACTGTTGAGTACCCATGACCAACTATAATCAACAGGTAGAGAGCTAACATTCTGTATCACAATATCTCTGCAGATGTTTGTCCCAACCAAAATACAGTCAAAGTTGATTTCAGATATTATTTTCACATTGGGGAAGTTGACTTCCCCCTTAAGTGGTAGATTGATCTGAAAAAGAGAAACAATAACACTACCTTTCAGAATTATAGTTGCACAATTAACAGTAAAGAGAACAGAAAAAAAATGTACAGTATCCTAGCTAAAATGTATATAGCAGACTGAAAGAAATATTAAGGGTGAAATTAAAATTAATTGCTAATTTGGACTTCATATTACTGAGACTGTGATGTAACACATATAGCTGAACTGTTCAATGTACACTGACATGCCGAAAGTTATTGGATAGGTGTCTCATATTATGTAGGCCCCTTCTAGCCTAATGAAGTGCAGCAACTTACTGTAGCATGATTCCACAAGTGGATGAAACACGTATGGAGAGATGTTCACCCATACAATCTGGATCCCTACCCATAGCTTCCTGCTATTTGTAAGTACAGGATCTTGGGTGTGAATGGACCTCCCCACCACATCCTACAAATGCTCTATGGGGTTCATATTGAGTGAATTAGGTGGCCCAGTAGTCATTGAGAGTCTCTAAAATGCTCCTTTAACCAATTCTGGACAACTTGGGCCCAATGACACAGTGCCTTATCCTGTTGAAGTATCCCATCGTTGTAACGGTATGTTATGTCTCCTATGTCCATGAAGGGCTGCAAATGATCACCTGGCAGTTCAACATACCGATCACTGGTCAATTACCTGGTTAGGTGGACCAGCGGACCCAGACCATGCCATGTGAACACATNAGTTCAACATACCGATCACTGGTCAATTACCTGGTTAGGTGGACCAGCGGACCCAGACCATGCCATGTGAACACATCCCACATCATTATGGAGCCACCACCAGCTTGTATAATGCCATGTTGACAACTTGAGTCCACTGCTTCACAGAGCCTGTGCTACACACAAACCCTACTATCAGCTCTAAATAACAGAAACTCTGATTAAATGGACCACATCACATATTGCCAGTCATCTNATAACAGAAACTCTGATTAAATGGACCACATCACATATTGCCAGTCATCTAGGGTCCAATTAACAATGTCATGCGCCCAAGTGAGGTGCTGTTCCTGGTGTTATGGTGTTAACAAAGGACCTATGGCCAGTCTTCTGTTCCCATAACCCATGAATGGTACAGCACGTTGCACTGGCCTGCTGGATATACATCTGATACCTCCTACATTGAAAGTGAATATGATTGAGCCAGTGTGGCTTGTCTGTTACCATGGACAATTCTAGCAAGGTGCTGCAAATCATGATCATTGAGAATCAGTGATTGGCCACTGCGCTGACCGCTGTAGGTGGTAATGTTTTCCACTAGGTATTCCTGATGCATACGTGACACTGTCGATCAAGGAATGTTAATTGTCTGCACAACTTTGGTAATGGAATGTCCATCCATCTGGACACCACAATCATGCACTATTTTAACACTGATAATTCACATTGCCTTGTCATGACCAGCACACACTAACTTATGCGATGTCGAAGCACAATGTCTGGGCCCTACCAAGACATCATAGTATGGTGGCACCACCAAGTATTACTTTTACATACTGCTATTCCATGACTTTTGGCATGTCAGTGTATAGCCACAAAGAAAGAAAATGATTACCATATTACAAGAAACGTAACTGACAATTTACCATTATTAAAGTTACACAGATACAGCCAAATATTTTATAACACATTACTTAGCATATTGTGAAGCTTGGAAACTATTTTGAGAAGTGCATTCGTGAATGAAGTGTAACAGAAATGTGGATGTAATTTTATTGCCCGAAATTTATGTACAATACATTTTCTAATATAGCTTTAATTAGGCAGTACCAATATTAAGTAAATTTCATGTTATAATGCATTTTTTTAAACATTTTACTTCAAATTTTATGTGAATATGCAAAAAATATGTGATTGTGGAAAACACTCAAAACTTGATTTTGCCGTAAGGTAATGATGGGGTACCTAAAACATGCTTTTTCAACACCTTCATGAATAGTCATAATAAAATAGTCTCTATCCCCTTCAGACTTGCAGTTTAATTGAATTTACAATTTTTTCACCAAAAGCACCCATTCTCACACAAGTTACCAGCACTAAATCTTTCACATAAATTTTCAAAGAATTGATTTTTAAAAAATGTTTTTCAGGATGTGTGGGCCTAGTTACCCAATGAATTTTGGGTAACTGGNAAATTTTATGTGAATATGCAAAAAATATGTGATTGTGGAAAACACTCAAAACTTGATTTTGCCGTAAGGTAATGATAGGGTACCTAAAACATGCTTTTTCAACACCTTCATGAATAGTCATAATAAAATAGTCTCTATCCCCTTCAGACTTGCAGTTTAATTGAATTTACAATTTTTTCACCAAAAGCACCCATTCTCACACAAGTTACCAGCACTAAATCATTCACATAAATATTCAAACAATTGATTTTTAAAAAATGTTTTTCAGGATGTGTGGGCCTAGTTACCCAATGAATTTTGGGTAACTGGACACTCCCCCCTAATTTTCTAAAATCACCTTTTACATTTGCTGGGTATCCCGGCCATGGCGTTGACAATTCAGTGTCAAAAAAAAATTCTTCAAAAATATTTATAGTGGTTTTACAATAGTAAAACTTATTTATAAAACAAAAGGCACAATATTTCAAATGAAATGACAACACTACTTAATGCAGAAACTGCTCTTTATTGGAGCGAAACCAATATTTAAAGAACTATGTACTTATAAACTTTGCAAATAATCA
Source organism: Clitarchus hookeri (assembly GCA_002778355.1). NCBI lineage: Eukaryota > Metazoa > Arthropoda > Insecta > Phasmatodea > Phasmatidae > Clitarchus > Clitarchus hookeri. Next base: position 994,399 of record NQII01000177.1, on the reverse strand, counting down.
CAGGTACGTTAGGAAAATACGTACTTTGGCAAGTTAAAAAATGAGATCACCTCTGGGTAAAATAATTAACAAGTACAAAATCAGGAAAATTTNATACGTACTTTGGCAAGTTAAAAAATGAGATCACCTCTGGGTAAAATAATTAACAAGTACAAAATCAGGAAAATTTAAGTCAAAATGACTTAGAAAATATGAAAAAAATGTAACTTCAAATACAATTCAATTACACGTGAACACTTTCAGTTCATGAACGTAGAAAATTTCATTGTTGACAGGCTGAGGTGGCCTAATAAACTTTGTCCATCACTTTTTATGTGCTTTACCCTCACACAATTTTCTTCAAGTTTAAAAATCTGGCCTGGGTACTTATGGCTATCATACACCATAATGACATAATTATCCTTGATTACTGTAATAGGTATCGTGAAGTTCTCTGAGTCATACGATTCATCATATGTTATGTCTCCAGAGGTTTCTGATGACAGTGATTCGTCATCATCTCCAGGATTTCACAGGGAGAAGTTCTTATTTTCTTCAGATTTGCTTTCGCAGATGTGAACGGTCTTTTCCTGGCATCCACGCTTGTTTCTTAAAGCATTTCCTGTTTTTTTTTTCTTTTTCAGGCTGTTAATTTTTTGAGTTGCCTTTCTGAAGAAGAATATTTTTCTCTTTGCCATTTCTCGTTTTGTTCTTAATTTTTGCTGTTTCCTCTTCCTTAATTTCTCTAAAAGGGTATCTTCTGACATCTTAAGTTCTTTCTTCTTGTCAAGATATCCTTATGAGATGATAATCTTAGTTACAGTTCATATTCTGCTGCGTTTGGGTTGCACCAAATTGTCCACACATTTTTTTTAATGTAAAGCAGGTCAATTATCAGTTTCAAAATCCTGTTTTCCAGCTTCAATGTTTGCACATTCCTGCGGTTGGTAGAAGAATTTCTCATGCTGAGGAAGATTTGATGACACATAGAGTATGGTGGCATTTATTGACCTGTTTTCAAGGGGGAGTCATTCCTGCATCCCTTTGACCCACCACTGCAGTTGAATAATACATTTATCATGCTGAGGATGATTTAATGATTCAGAGTGGATGATAACATTCATTGAAGCAACCTCAATGGCAGCAATTTCTGGTTTATCATAATGACTCACCACTTCTTTGACATGATTTTTGTTGCAATCAAATATGATTGTAACTATCAAATTTTATTGCTTTGGAGGCAACTTGTGATGAGTTTTGTTATTGTCCTGAGTGGCACTGCCACCAATGCCTTGACATGAATATTTACCATGTTGATAAATGCCTTCTTGCTCCATGTTCTTAGAAATTTGCAGCAGAACATTCCTAAATGCCTCAAGATCAGCAGGTTTGAATGAGCATTTGAATCTACTGAATTTCTGTTGAGTCCACCCAATACTTCCTCATATGAACCTGCTGATAATATTTTGTCTGGCATTTCATCAAGACAGTTATAAAAATGAGAACAAATTCTTTTTTTGGCATACGCTTCCTCGGATTTTGCCATTGCCATTAGGTTATCTGTTTGTCCCAAGCATATTTCAGACTCTTAAAGACTCTAATATCCATTGGTTATAGAATAAATTGTGAGATGAGGAAGTTTTAAGAGGTACATGTCATCCTGAAGAGCGGTTTTAATTGGTCCTGGAGTTATGTGGTTATTGTTACCATCAAACAAGAGAGTAAAGCTGATCTTGCCACAGGAATATTCTGCACGAAAACCTTTTTGAACCAATTCACAAATATTTAACCATCAATTCATTCATTCACTTTTGGAGGCTGCATAGGAGGTTCTAAGATAATCATCATTAATTCTGCTATTCATGATTTTTTCCCTTTAAAAATGCAGAGAATTGGGAGTTTCTGCCCTGCAGCAGAAGATAAAATAAGAACAGCAGTTTTTTTTATTAAGAGCTTACAGATCTTATGCATTTTGCTCCTTTTGCCCCAAGTAATTTAGTCCTGCTTGGGTTATGGGAAAATTATGTTTTGTCACAGTTGAACATCAGATAAGGTTTCCTACTTAAATTTAATTTTTCAAACATTTTCTCCAACAAATCATAGTTTCCATAATTACAAAGAGGTTCNGCTGATCTTGCCACAGGAATATTCTGCACGAAAACCTTTTTGAACCAATTCACAAATATTTAACCATCAATTCATTTATTCACTTTTGGAGGCTGCATAGGAGGTTCTAAGATCATCATCATTAATTCTGCTATTCATGATTTTTTCCCTTTAAAAATGCAGAGAATTGGGAGTTTCTGCCCTGCAGCAGAAGATAAAATAAGAACAGCAGTTTTTTTTATTAAGAGCTTACAGATCTTATGCATTTTGCTCATTTTGCCCCAAGTAATTTAGTCCTGCTTGGGTTATGGGAAAATGATGTTTTGTCACAGTTGAACATCAGATGAGGTTTCCTACTTAAATTTAATTTTTCAAACATTTTCTCCAACAAATCATAGTTTCCATAATTACAAAGAGGTTCATATATCACATTCTTACATACTCCACCCCTTGCATCATTGCAATTTTTTTATGGACAAGTTATGTCTCTCCCGGAAGGCAAGGAACCAATCAGATCCAGGACAACCATCTTTAAACCTCATTTCTATAACATTACTTTTGACGAACACTTGAACTATGTCAAGAAACTCTTCTCAAAACAATGAACATTGAGGGCGGACATGGTGTTAGGCACTCCCGGGCCTACAACCTTTGTGTGCTAATAATGTAGATTTCTATAGTTACTTAATTTCTTTCAGAACCTTAAGCATAAAGCATAATTCTTTTTGCCCAGGAGTAGTGCCCCTCACCCTCACAGGTTCACACACCCCAGGGGCATAACCCTTAAAGTAAAGTGTGCACTAATACTCTTGTTTTACCATATCTGTTGGGCCCTTGTAAGTGTGTCTCAAAAGTGTTTTACGTGAAAGGTATTATGTGTGTTTGAAGTGAATCCACTGTATTGTTTTACAAATTTGTTCAGCCATGTCTCAGCAGGTGTGGTTTTGTACACTATTGCAGCCTTCCTGCAATTTATATGTAAGTAACGTCCACTTAGTTTACAGTATCTTCAGGCATGCAAGGTCACTTGTAATCAGAGATCTGTGAGTCTAGGATTTTTAGTTCGAACCGAACCCAAGCGAGCATACTGAAAAGTTCCCAAACTTCAAGCTTAAGCTCAAGATCTTTTATTACCAACAAAAAATAGTTATATGCTAAAGATAATCTAGGTTCATAACGGAGGTTCTAAGGAATAATTGTAATCAGAACACACCTGCCTTTTAAAATACTGTATAGTTTGTGAATAAATACACACACACCTTTTTTTTGGTGAAAATGTTTTCATGATTATTAGAATTTTGATACACAAAATTTGGTATGTTTTCTGCTAGTATTTCTAAAACTTCATCAATAATGTAAGTAATTCTTCAAATAAAATATTACAAAAATTACAAATATACAAACATTATATACACAATTCATTTTTGTTCAGCAAAATATTACATCGTAGTGCTTGATTTGATGTCAACATGTTATTTAATAGCNTGCTAAAGATAATCTAGGTTCATAACGGAGGTTCTAAGGAATAATTGTAATCAGAACACACCTGCCTTTTAAAATATTGTATAGTTTGTGAATAAATACACACACCTTTTTTTTGGTGAAAATGTTTTCATGATTATTAGAATTTTGATACACAAAATTTGGTATGTTTTCTGCTAGTATTTCTAAAACTTCATCAATAATGTAAGTAATTCTTCAAATAAAATATTACAAAAATTACAAATATACAAACAATACATACACAATTCATTTTTGTTCAGCAAAATATTACATCGTAGTGCTTGATTTGATGTCAACATGTTATTTAATAGCTAAAATTTGCCAGTTCAATTAAAAAAACTTATCAATTCATGTAAACAGTGCATTGTTTTATGTGAAAAGAAATAGTTGACATGAATGCATAAAATAAAAACAATGGTATAAAATAAAATTAATAGCATGTATCACCAGCATGACTCCCATCAAGAATAGCCAACTACTATGCAAAATACAACCATAAAAAGAACTGTTCTGCAGACGACAGAAGTAAATTTTTCTAGTTTGTGCCACATTTTGCATTACACCAAGAATTTGACAAGACACTGTAACTTATCAAAACTGGTTTAGGCCTTGTCCAAATTCAGGTACCTACTAATGTATTTGACCCTTGCATACTTCACTTACTCTTAGTACCATACCTGATGAATTCAGACAGGCAATCTTTGACACATGCCATGTCCCTCCTCCCTTGGCCTGATCAGCGCAGCCACAACATGCCCTCTACCGGGGACAAGTTAACCCGAAAGCGGTGGTCACCTCCACCTTTACTCCCAATGCCAGAAACATGCACAAGTGTGCGTGCACCCCTCCTCTGCTACTCTCCAGGTACTGCCAGAGTCAGGTGGCCATCTCACTTTCATGCCCTCAAGAGACATCTTTTGAGGGCATGATAATTCGGATCGACCCCTACCACCAAGAGACGTCCCCAGTAAAAATACAGCCAGAAAAATGAATGCCAAGAGGGGGTCAGAGTGGTTACAGTGTTCCAGAAACCCCTTGGGTAACCCCCTTTCTTACATTTTATATCCGTGTATGTAATTTGTGCATTAAGTGTGAGTGTGCTAACAAAAATATGGGAATTATAACAGTAATGCTGGTTCACGTCTATTTGCAATTCCCAATAAATGTGCCTTGTTAATAGCTCAATCGAGTATAGCTAATCACACCCCTCCTGGAGTGAGAATGGACTCGTCCACCACGAGCCATATACTGCCACTCTATATTCTACAAAAATGAGGGTGCAAATGATTTCTAAATAATTGTATTTAAATGTTCCAAATGTAAACAACCTGTTCAAAAATGCAAGAGACTGGGAAAGACAGCTCTGACACTAATTCAAATTAAGTTGCTTACGTGTTTTTGTGACAATACATTTTCTTTCTATGCATAATTTACTTACGCAAATTAATTACCAAGGGTTATTATATCTTCTGGAGTAATGTAATTCTGTTTGTTTGTGTTCATTTTCTTTACAAAAGTGTCATCCTATTTTTAAGCACAACTGGTGTGCTTTTGAATCGGGATCCTGGCGAACTCAGTAATAATAATTCAGTTAGTTCCGAATGCTTACTGAGAACGAATGCGTATCACACATTCTCCAGGCACTTCAACTTTGTTTTACTAATCATTTAGAATCAATAGTTTTAACTAGGGATGGGTCTGTTCGGTTCTTCAATTCCAATTTATACCGGTTCTTGAGGTTTGACTCAGAACCGGTTTTAGGTTAACAACTACTCGGTTCTCGTCTACTGTATTTACTCGCGTATAGCGTGCCCTTTTTCCCCAAAACAAAGGAAAACTTTATGGAGTGTGCGCTATACAAGAAAAAAAAAAGGAGTGGTAGTCATAAACTGTTCCGTGATATTTAGAAGGAAGTGTAGGGGAAAAGTCTGTTATCTCATGTCTCGCTCTTACATCAGCACTCCTC
>NQII01000177.1:928766-988710 GCA_002778355.1 Clitarchus hookeri | reverse complement strand
GGGGGGGGGGGGAAAGAGAAAGGAAGAAGCTATGTTTTTTTAGAGGTGTCACATTCCAGCACAGCAAAAAAACCATCAGGGCACTGCATAAAAGAAGAAAAAAAAGGAAGCCAGCCACTCATTCAATGCATAAAAGAAAAGCAAAAAGAAGAGGAAGCCAGCTGCCCACCTAAGTTGTTTACATTCTTTTAAGGACCATAGAATACCCTTATCATACAGCAGGTCACAATGTTTTGGCTTTTAGTGCCAAGAGTTACTTAATTAAAGTATTTTCCAAACATATCACAATCACCACATATAAATGTAAAAAAAGAATAATTTGTTACATATTTACTAATTCTAAATAAATTTAATACAACAAGTTTATCTGTATACATTAAATCTTATCTTTACCATTTGTAATTATTCAATTCTTCCATAGGTTAAATAAAAAATTTCATGAATTTTACCTGCATTGGTTTTATAAAGTTGCAAGCAAAAGGCAAGTATTCAAAATAGAACCGAATACTGGAACCAATATTTAAATTGTAGAATCAGTACCGGAACCGGAACTGATATTTTTTTGTTATTCGACCCATCCCTAGTTTTAACGTTTGTCAGGAACTTAATTCTTTCTTTTGTAGTCTAGAGGCCGTGCCAATCTCAACCCCGCCACTTCAAACCGTGCTGGGGCAGCAAATGAATTTTTAATATTTCATCTGCCACATGTCTCTTTGTTCTTTGTAGGCTACTAGCGCATGATGGCTGCTGGGCCAGTGTAATTGCTTCTTTGGAGGGGATTCCAGTGAATAAAATCAATTCAGTTAAAAGTGGTTGGTTTTAATTCACTCCCAGCCGCTTCGCGGCTGTATAACTGTTTTGGGTCTTTTATCCACTGCTTTTTGGCATGTGAGATGGCCATCTAACATCTCACATGACACTTACGGGTATATGAGAGGGCCAACACACTCGTCGTTCGGTACACATTACAGGATTTGTGTCATTACGACGATGTCCCCTCATCACAAGGTAATCTCAGGATTAGCCACGTGGGCAAACGACCAACACCCTGGATGAGTCTCTCGTGCTCTGGCACCCTCTACAGCCATTCTAAAACCTGGTACCATATTAAGTTAACATTCCTTCTCCCCGTTCTTGAGACGACAGCCTGTTGAATGGCTTGCCAAAGCATGTGGCTAAATTCCTAGTCAAAACCCTACCTAAAATTTTCCTATGCATTTTCCTATGCCATGCTTAACCTGTCTTACACCTAACCTGAATGTATTAGCCTATCATTATTGCAAGTGCAATTTTCTGTGTGTAGAGTTTTCCTGTGTAAACCCTGTATTGTCAGCCAAAATTCTTGCACCACAAATTTCCAGATTCTACATCGAAAGAGGGCAGTGCCAGTGTCAGCTCAACAGATTCTGCACCAACGTGGGGAACGCAACAACAACACGGTGGCCATCAGCCAAACATGCCGCCATCCAGCTCCATATTGGTAACGGGACCAAACGCTGCCATCTTGAGCAGCACCATCCAACCCCCTCTCTCACCCCACTGGACGAAACAAGAAGGCAGCAGCTGGCAGCGTGCGTGCGTGACACACTACCCCTACCTCTACTCGGACAGGTCACCCCCACGCGTGGCGTAGGGGTGGCGGCCGCGGGCTGAGTGGTCAGTTGACCCAGGTGAAGATCAGCTGGATGCAATCATGGAGTTTTCCTGCCAACAGCAACGTCATAGTGAGTTGATAGACTGGCATACCTCCAATGGCATAGTAGAACGTCTGTGCTTAAAAAGTGTGTGCGCCCCCTAGCAGACCCAGATCTATTTATGATAGTGCAACTGAAATCTAGCACCTGTCAGTGTGACAACCCCATGGAAGACCAGCGACTGTGCGAGGACACTGACCAAATCAGTATTGTCCAAATGAATATTGAACTGTGTTCTGAGGCAGTGGCACATACCACTGCGGGCCAAACGGCTGATTTGTGTGACCTCTACGTATGAATCCTCGTCAGGCCTGGGATACAGTTGACCCTGTATGGGACACAGTGATCTGCAAGTGTGCCATAAGAAATCAATTACAACAACCAAATTTTAAAGAACTGTTCGAAAATGCAGCAATATGCGTTGGTGTGATGGACTTAGCCAAGCCACACTTGTATGCACTCGGTGCCACCGAGTGTACACAAGTGAATAACAAAGAAGGAATTGGCCACAGTCAATTAAGAAAACTGTTTCCAGTGCACACAATGTCAGGAGCCGCCACATGCCCACCTGTTAGTTTTTCTGCAACAGCTCAACCAGCTACCTTCAGTGTCGCCAACCACAACCAACATGAGCGATGTCAACACGCCCACTGCAAGGGAATGAACTCAGAATTTACATGATGCGACAGCTGCAGGCTGCGAGTCCATCAACAGTGCGTCACCAGGAGCGAGTGATGTGATCCCGAAAAAGACAAAGACCATTTTGTGTGTCAACACTGCACAATGCAACTCAACTTGCCGCCACTGCAATGTGCATCCCAGGGCGTGCACAGCCGAGCCGCACCGCCCGCCCCTCCACCAGTGCATTTCCTGCCACTCTTCCACGTGGCCGCGAGACCGCATGGCGACACGCCCACCTAAACCACAACAGCACAGCCACGTGCTTTCTCTGCAGCGAAACTGACATCTACACCAGTCCCTGCCAGGATTTGCAAGCCTACCAACTTAAGATCTCTCGGCCTTCCTACATGACTGCATGAGCAGGCTACAGTGCTACGGCGTGGAGGAAGAAGACTGGCAAAATTGTTATGGGAACCTCTTGAGTAGTGACACTCGACAATGGGGGCATGAGATAGCACATTACATCATCTCATGGGAAGAATTTTGCCGTGCTTTTGAGTGCTGTTTCGCTGGTACTTTCAACTTTTCTGAAGGCACCAAGGAAATAGTTTTCTTTCCTGATAAAGCATTTATTTTAATTGCAAAGAACTTTTTAGATATTTTCTGACTACCAAAATGCATCTATTCTTTCCTATAGCAATAATGTATAAAAATTATCATAGTTTTGTCACAATGTATCAGTCTCATTAATATACTTCACACAAAAATTGTTTATATATCGGCAAATATATATGTGTGTAATATATACATGTATATATAGTGCATTATTTATTAATGGTTACATTTTGCATCATACTTTTAATGTTCAATATAAACAAAAAATCATTTCGTAAACATGATAAACAGCATTAAGTATTATATGTGCAATTGTGAAAAAATGTCAGCGTCAACAGTTTAAGACATTGTAAAAATCTTGCAAAGTGGACCTTTTCATTGTCCACGGATGGGAGCAACGCTCAGAATGATTGCAAACTGTACCCATTAATAGCATGTTTTTAGTGAAGAACGTGATAATATTGTAACCTTGCTTCTTTCAGTTGTGGAATCTACTGAAAAAACAGGGGAGGGTATTTTTAGGGCACTTGATTGTGAAATTACGAATAAAATGTTGAATGGGGGAAAACTGCTTGTCATTCAGGTGTGACAATGCCAATACGATCGTTGAAAAATTTAAGGGTTTTTTTTAAAAATAATTTTTGAATCAGCAGCATCCTTCAATGATGGTCCGAGGATGTATCCAACCTCTTATTCATTTAACTGCTCAGAAAGCAACTAAATATTTGGAAGTGGGTGTGAAAGTGCATACATTATTGGTGGATACATATTTCGTTTCAGAAATTGTGTCAAGAAATGTGTGGACCAGATCTGAAGAGCCACAAAATATTAAAACATGTGAGCACAAGGTGGTTATCTCTCTGTGATACTGTGAACAAAATTTTGAAAGTGGGAAACATTGAAATTATTGTTCCATGTTGGTGACGATACAACCTCGGATGAAACTTCTAATAGTAGATTCTTTGCTGTGAAATCTGTAATGGAAGTAGGTGCTACGAAATTTAACCTTCTGTTACTGAGAAATGTTATTCCTGTTTTTTACAAAGTATAATGTACTTTTGCAGCAAGAAGTTCCCTGTATTCATAAAGTTTGCAGATGCATAAACTCATTCTTATTGGATTTGCTAGTAAGATTTATGAAACCAACAGCTTTGGGAAAGCAGTCGGGACCAGGTTTGAGATGCCTGTCAGATATAAAAATTTCTAGTACGCATTCACAGAAGGCAATGACAATCTTGTGATATGTGTAGGAAGCAATTGAAGTAGGTAGTTTGTCTATCAGTGATAAAATAAATTTCTAAATATGTGTGTGCAGCTATTTTGTTGCATCTTGTAGGTACATTAAGTTTCCACTAAAATTTCCAGTTTTGAAAATGCAGAGGTTGTCATGTTTCACTAAGAGCAAGTTCTTCTTAGCATCTGTTATGTTATTTGTTAAGTTGTTTCCAGCCATAGTTTCTTGTAATGATAAAGACAGCCTGGAAGAAGAGTTTGCATTGTACATAACAGATCCTTTGACCGATGACATTCTAGTGTGTGAAAGAATGGATGTTGCCTGGACGAAACCTGCAAAATTGAAGGATGCTTTTGGCAACATAAAATACAAGATACTTCCCAAGGTGATGCTTTCGGTCTTGTTAATCCCTCATAGTAATGCTGGAACTGAATGCGTATTTAGCAATGTTCGGAAAAACCAAACTGACTTCAGGCCAAATTTAAGCACCAAGATCTTAGCTGTACTTTTAATTGAAAAAACAGAAATGTTTTCATCTACAGAAGCATGCTATCAAAAGTGTTTCACTGCAAAAGAGCTGAGTGAGGCAAAAGAAGTAACACTGAAACCTCTTGCTGAAAAATAATCTGTTCAGGAACTGTTTTACTATGTGTAATTTGTGGTGGTGTAGTGTAAATAGATTATTGATAAAATAATAGAATATATTTAGCCAATGTGCAACATGCTCATCATCAATAATTCCAACGGTAAGTTTAATAATTTTTTACATATTTTATGTAAAGTATTATCTCCCTACAGGCAAATCACCCCCCTTTACCCACACTTTCTGATGTCACTAAGGACAAGCACTCTGAAAGGTTGGAATCTATGCAATACATTTCTACATGCAATAAATTGATGATGAAGATAAATCTGGCACATGCAATTTAAAGCCATTTCTGCCTCTGGCTAGAGTAGAGTGTAGTTAACTAATTACGAAATTCAAGTTAATTAAAAAAAACGTTCAGACTCTATTAGTCAACAAAGGAGGCAGTGTGGTTCAAGTTCAGCAGATTATTTACACTGGTCAGAAAACTTATCTCAGATGCTCTTCCTTAGCCGACTAAAGAAGACGTTGACGAGTCTTGAATTAAAGCATCTCTAGTCGAATTCATCTGGTTTGGGCCGCTCTTGCACATTGGTTCACTCCTATAACTGTGCCGTTTTAAAATACGTCAGGACTATTTCACTGTTGCGTCAGAGCTAGTGTACTATTTTTAAACAATTATTAAATCTAATTTGAGTATGTAATTCAGTAAAAACGATTACGAGTAATATTTAATTGCCAGAAGAGGCCCTGCCACAGACTGCGAAACTGACCACATCCACCCAAGAGGACGTGGGTACCACCCACCCAGCCTCGACGCCAAACGACAGCGAGGTCCTTGCTGTACCACCTTCCGTATGGGAGGATGAGCCCACCAGATCCGATGAGGCAGGGGTGCCCGAAGACCACCTGCCTCAGACGGCTACCCAGACCACGTCCACCCAGGAGGACATGGCCACCTACCACGGGCCTCTACACCGGACGGCAGCGAAACTGCCACTACACTGCCTGCGCATGGGAGGACGAACCCAGCAGAGCCGAGGGGGCAGAGAAAGCAGATGAGTCCGTGCCTCCAACGGCTACTCACACACCACCCCTCCAGGAGGAGGGGAAAACCGGTCGTGCCTCGGTGCCTGGTGGCCCGGAGCTCGCCACTGCCGAACACGGCACCGAGGAGCACAGCAGCCGACCCACGACTAGCCGAATGAGAGGTGCCTCCCGGCCTCTCAAGGTCATCCGGGATGGAACAAGGAGTCGCCATGGAGAACTTGTTATATGTAAATTACCTGCCATGCAACCAGTTAGGAGGCTACAGAATAGAGCTACTTGAAAACACCTTCAGCGGCACGACAGGTAAACCAGTAGAGTTGCCATACCCCTCATGAGTGGGACTTATATGCACGACTAGTGTTCAATAATTTTTTTCCGTGCCCACCTGTAAATTGGCTATTCCAGGTTAAAACTCTGTCAACATTTTGGTAAATAAACACAGCCCTCAGCTGACTTGTGTGAGCAACACGCTTATTAGAGAACAAAAGAAGGGACACCAGCATTCACCTGACACCGGCACATTACCACATGACAGCTATCCTCCCCAAGGGGTACAACCAATTAGCAAGCCACGTGCCTGTCCAGCCTGCATGCTAGAGAGAACAGCGCTACACCTACACGAGGCAAAGTGATGCCACTCGCCGGAGCCTAGAGCAGCGCACAGAAGAGGAGTGGTACAAAAGCTAAACCAGATTTTTTTGAGTGAAAGTTCTACATCACTCGCACCCATAGATTTCTACCCGACGAGTCTACGTCGTAACGGAGGGGGTGGACGGTGATTTACATGTGACACATACTGACATATTTACTATATACTCATCTTCATGTGTCATCTGGTCACCCCAGGCGGAGTTTGAACTCTGGACGACTTACTACCAGAGCCAACCAGCACACCCCTAGGTAAGTGGCACCCGAGGTCACGGCAGTCAAGACCGTCTTCACCTTTGTCAGACGTCACACCACCCCTCTGCATGTGATAGAAGCCAGCAAAGCAGCCCAATGCTGCCCTAAGCTCGTAGGAACTATGTGATCCACATACAAGGAAAACTGCACTTCCAGTCTCCCCAACAGATAGTGGCCTTCGCCACAAAGGGAGGAGCTCCAGCCCAAAGATACCCGACTGGCCGAAGGGAGCAGAAGAGCCCACAGCCAGCCGTCCATATGGGCGAGCACACAGCCCCGAAAACTCCAGTTGATACTCAGCAGCTCACTCCACCACCTCATGTGTTGGAGCTCTTTGCTACTACCACCTTCTTCACGAAGGACCAGGACCACCACTACCTTCAAGACATCTTCCAGACCTTCAACCCCGGAAGAAATCTTCAGCCCCCCTTTACACTCACTACCACTCTGGTAGTGACACCCCAGGTCCCTTCTGGACAACAGCATTAGAGTTAGTTAGGGTTAGTTAGTATCATAGCTACCTAGCTGCATCTGCTCTTGTCTAGTTTAGATCCTGGTCTCCTTCACCTGGTATTACCGTTTACTATAGTTACAGTTCATTGATAGTTAGGAGTTAGTACAGGCCACCATGTCTATTCCTCAACGGAATAAACTCGTGACCTTACCTAACCTCTAAGCACTTATTCCTTGGGTGACTGTGACTTTAATCCCAAATAGACGTCGGCCCACTAAGGAAAAGCAGGAGACTGCATCCTTGAAACCCTTTTTCCGAACCTACAGTAGGACTGCAGGCTTAACCAGGTGCACTTAAATCTCAAACACACACATTAGACGGTCATCCATACTGTGGACTAGGTACGCAAAGGTAACTGGTGCGCAAGTATGGCAGAGCCCAAACCACTAAATACTCAATCCACGAGGTGGCTGTCAGCCAGCCCAGTCACTTCAACACATCCACCGCGATGTTATTTTCACCAGAAGGAGTAACAAGGCTGGTTCTGGAGGTCTGACCCCTTTTTGATCACACCCTCGACGTGACTGGACATTCTGATCAGCCTAGTGCTCTATCCACAGTATTGTTATTTTCGCCGGAAGGAGCAATTGGACTGAATCTGGGTGGCCTAGCCCCGGCTGACTTCACACTTACCTAGGGACCTTCATCGCCTGCTCTTCCTTAGCGTGGCAGACCTAAGTTCTTTCCTCTATGCCATACACCCATAGGAGTGGTGCAAAGTGGAGAGCTAAGAGGGCAACTACTGCCTCTGAACCTACCTTGAACTGCAACCCAGCGCCAACTGCCCTCTTCAGTCTAACCTCCCGGGAACGAGCTCAAGCCGCCCGCCAACTGGAGAGACCTCACCTCCCAGTTCCCCCAACTTCCTCTTTCAGCCACCTCACAAGACCGTCGGCGAGCCGCATCCTATCATTGAGAGATTTCGCCAAGGACTTCCAGTACCAATGGGAATAGCCAACCTGTCGTTCAGACCCACCAGGACCAGCAGCCTTCCGCGGGCTCCAACCACCTCCGCCCAAGGACCGGACCTGAGTTTCAACCAGCATCAGCAGCAACAGCGGCCGAGTCAGGAGCTACCCTGGGCCACAACCCCTGCAGGTAAACCAGTGTCTGTGACCATACCAGTAGTGCGGAGAACTGCTCAGCCGACAACTGATTTTGTACCGTGCCGCCAAGCCATGTGCCCCAGCTTATACAATAGCCGGGGGGACCAATCAGCAACCAATAAAGATAACAATCCAGTTAGAAAGCCCGCGTCTCTGACCAGCACATTAAAATCTTACTCGACCGTGACGTCATCGTCAGTCAACCGAAGTCATGTGTCAAGACGATAAATGTGATAAACTTAAGTTCCCCGCCCCACCAATAAAATAAACAGTACCTTAACTAATATATTGACGTGTAACGCATATTGGGAGTAGAAACCTCGCTGACCTCCCTGCCATATTATCCTCTCCGCGAGCGCCTACCAGTTGACACGCGTCGCGAGACACGTGGACAGCCAGGACAGGTCAACCCACGGGACGGATCGCAGTTACACGTGTCAAGGTTGTGCCGAGTAGGAGCTGGCATATCGCCGAAGCACCCGGAAGGCGCTCCGTAAATACATAGGAAAGCGGGATAAATTGCAGAGCTAAGCTAGAGCACCTCTAGTTACACAAGAGAAAACGGCTGACAAGCATGAAAGTGGTGCCACGAGCACTCCTCCCCCTCCCCTAGCTAACCACGGGTCAACTGGGACACGCCCCGCGGAAAGAGAGCTGACAGGGTAAGTTTGAGGGTGCAGGTCATCCCTCCTTCCACCAACAAGAACCATGGCACGTGTATGAAGTATTTGATTGTTCTGCGCCCTCCTCCATAGCCCTACCCAACAAGGGAAGGTGCGTGTACAGTCTTAGGGAGGGAGTCAAGAAAGAATATAAGCGAATTTTCGAGAGAAGAGGGATTCAGTTTTTATCACCGCGCCGAGAGTCAGTTGAGTCGGAAATCGCGAGGGGACGTCGGAACGAGAGGAGAGCGTAGAGGAGCAAACCCAGAGCAGCAGTCGAGGGGAGACGGCACCAAACGCGGGCCTTTTCCATGGCTGCCCACATCGCCGGATCTCATCCACAGCCGACAACATACCAAGCACTACAAGCAGAGCTAAGTATCAAGTCGTCCTCCAAAGAAGGTCCCCCCACCCAAGACGTCGCCCACAGTTAATCCGTGTTAGTTAAATAGAGTACCACACCTCGGAAGTGTTTCTGTATATCTAAACTCGAGACAATATAACCAACCAGTAAAGTGAAACACCGGAAGACTACCTTATTGTTTACCCTCAACCTATCAGGCACCATATAGTCTGTGCTATTTAACCTTAACTTTGGACCCTATGACCTACAGGTGGGGAATAGCGTCAATATAGCTAGGTGATAACAAAACTAAAACGGAGCCGGATACAACAAGTCATCCTCACATAACCTGGATAATTTTAAAAACACGTTTACATAAAACGTAATCGGGAAAAAGAACATTTGGTAATACAATAAATATATGAATGTATGGAGCATACTGCGTCGTGCATTTGCCGCATAACGTGCGGCTAGTACCTAGTAACGATGAAAATTTTATTTTGTTACCATTTTTGAAAAAAGTGTTCAGTAATTATTCTATGCATCACATTTGTATACTACCAACAAGGTTACATTAATTATGTGACAAAAAGTGAAAAAGGACGAAATGTAATCAAAATTAGTTTATTTTAGATAGTCACCGAGATGAGTTTATTTCCGAAACATGGCGATATTACTTCAGCGGTGTATTTGATATATTGATTGTGTTGACTTCCCGATTTATCAAATTACCATCGTAAACATGAGAATTCACAACGGAAATGTATTTTTTTCGCATATTTTCCGTGTGTTTTATTGTTTTTCGAGAGGTNACAAGTCATCCTCACATAACCTGGATAATTTTAAAAACACGTTTACATAAAACGTAATCGGGAAAAAGAACATTTGGTAATACAATAAATATATGAATGTATGGAGCATACTGCGTCGTGCATTTGCCGCATAACGTGCGGCTAGTACCTAGTAACGATGAAAATTTTATTTTGTTACCATTTTTGAAAAAAGTGTTCAGTAATTATTCTATGTATCACATTTGTATACTACCAACAAGGTTACATTAATTATGTGACAAAAAGTGAAAAAGGACGAAATGTAATCAAAATTAGTTTATTTTAGATAGTCACCGAGATGAGTTTATTTCCGAAACATGGCGATATTACTTCAGCGGTGTATTTGATATATTGATTGTGTTGACTTCCCGATTTATCAAATTACCATCGTAAACATGAGAATTCACAACGGAAATGTATTTTTTTCGCATATTTTCCGTGTGTTTTATTGTTTTTCGAGAGGTACGTCATTTTTCACAATAAACTATGTATTTCGTGTTTATTTCGCAATTTCGCATGCCACGAAAAACAGGCGTGTGTAGTAATCAGTAACCAAAAGTAGAACTTTAGAAGAGTTTCAAAAAAGTGTGAAGTAACCATGAATGGCCTATACATAGTTTTGTATGTGTTGACCTACNTCCGAAACATGGCGATATTACTTCAGCGGTGTATTTGATATATTGATTGTGTTGACTTCCCGATTTATCAAATTACCATCGTAAACATGAGAATTCACAACGGAAATGTATTTTTTTCGCATATTTTCCGTGTGTTTTATTGTTTTTCGAGAGGTACGTCATTTTTCACAATAAACTATGTATTTCGTGTTTATTTCGCAATTTCGCATGCCACGAAAAACAGGCGTGTGTAGTAATCAGTAACCAAAAGTAGAACTTTAGAAGAGTTTCAAAAAAGTGTGAAGTAACCATGAATGGCCTATATATAGTTTTGTATGTGTTGACCTACATTTACTCTAAGTGTTGACACATTATTTGCCATGCAGCCACCTGTCTGTTATTTACGTGGCTGTGTCCATTGTTGAATATGTGTGGTATGTTGCGAGTTTGTGGCCATTCAGTTGTGTTAAAAGTCTTTAGAAAAAAGCTCCTTATACCTAAATTCAGCCGGACAACTAGCAAGAACACGACACTGGAAACTTACTTGGACGCCATCTTGAGATCCACTGCTCTTCCTAGCAGTAGGACCTACTTCCAGAACAGTTATATTCCTGCACTCAATAGGTCCACACACAAGCACGAGTATATAGTACAAAATCACAACAGTTATTGGGCTTGGAAAGTTACAAAACATACCACTCACAGAGACCGGCTGAGGTCTCTCAACACCCAACAACAGAGAAGTACTAAAAAAAAAAACATAGGGTTTATATAAAATTGGTGCATATAATCTTGAGGAAGGTAATTACTAGGCATGTGCGAAGGTCTTTTTTTAAATGGGAAACAAAGTCAAAGCAAAGCTTACATCATGCAAAGAAATTCGAAGAAAAATCAAAGTCGAAGGATTTCTAAAATATATTTATTTGTTTATANAAATTCAGCCGGACAACTAGCAAGAACACGACACTGGAAACTTACTTGGACGCCATCTTGAGATCCACTGCTCTTCCCAGCAGTAGGACCTACTTCCAGAACAGTTATATTCCTGCACTCAATAGGTCCACACACAAGCACGAGTATATAGTACAAAATCACAACAGTTATTGGGCTTGGAAAGTTACAAAACATACCACTCACAGAGACCGGCTGAGGTCTCTCAACACCCAACAACAGATAAGTACTAAAAAATAAAACATAGGGTTTATATAAAATTGGTGCATATAATCTTGAGGAAGGTAATTACTAGGCATGTGCGAAGGTCTTTTTTTAAATGGGAAACAAAGTCAAAGCGAAGCTTACATCATGCAAAGAAATTCGAAGAAAAATCGAAGTCGAAGGATTTCTAAAATATATTTATTTGTTTATGTATTAATTTATAGTAGGCTACAGTTTTTAGAAAGTAATAATTATACATTTAGATACCTATAAACTTGATAAAAACNATATTAATTTATAGTAGGCTACAGTTTTTAGAAAGTAATAATTATACATTTAGATACCTATAAACTTGATAAAAACCGCCATAATACAAAATATGTTTCAAGTAATACCTAAGTTTACACTATAATATTAATTTTATACTAGTTACAGATTTAGTAAAATTGTTAAAAATGATGCCTTAGTTTGCAGAAGGAAATAAATGCTAACTTACCTCAAAACATTTCAACATTAAATCATTCTTGAAAATTATGTTAAAGAAACACATCACTGCAATCACTAAAGAAATAAAAACTAACAATGTTTATAAACAATGCTTCAATTTTGAAACCTCAAGAATATAGCTTATGTAAAGAAAACAAGAGCAGCATTAATTTACTTAAAGTATTTAGCATTGTCATGCAGAAAAACTTGTTGGTGGACATGTTGTGGGAGCAGATTGTGATGCTTCTGCGTCACATTTCCTGCCGTGGAAAACAACCTCTCACTGCTAACCTGAGTCGCAGGTATTCCCAGATATTTAAACGCAATTTTTGACACTTTTGGATAGATGTTCTTGTTTTCACTCCACCACAGAAATGGGTTATTTTTTCTGGCTATGCGCCTCTCATTTAAGTATCTGTTCAATTCGTCAAGTGTTAGTGGTGTAAAACTGAGTAAACCGTCAAGAACAAACGCAGACCAGAGAGAAGAAGTGCTACTGCTTGGCTATTGTATTACTTGTTCTTGACAAACGTTTACCTCTACATTCATTTTCTTTAATTCACTTTCCAAAGTAACTACAGCNCTTGTATTACTTGTTCTTGACAAACGTTTACCTCTACATTCATTTTCTTTAATTCACTTTCCAAAGTAACTACAGCAACTACTTTGTTAACCAAAGCTCCTCGGAATCTTGGATCTGTAATCATTGCAGGTAAGTAAACAGAGTCTTCCTTGTAGATACCAAATTTGGATTTTAAAGGGAAGTTGTTTAAAGATGCAAACATAATTCCTTCTGTTTTATGTAGAATACAACTTGTCAGGTGTGATTCTAAGCCATGCAAAATTGGTATTAGCATAGACAAAGTGGGATAGCTGTCACCACTCAGCTCTTCTGTTGCATCTGCAAGAGGTTGAAGAATCTCTACGATCCCACTCATATGCCTCCATTCCTGTGGTGCAAACATTTGCACATCGTTGGTGTTTTTTGGGCTAGCCATTTCTGCACTCAACGCAGCCTGCATTTCCAGAAGCCTTTTTAACATTTGGTATTAACTTGACCACCTAGTGTCAATATATTGGATTACTTCTAACTTTGGTAGTTCTAATTTTCTTTGCATAGAGTGAAGNGCATAGACAAAGTGGGATGGCCGTCACCACTCAGCTCTTCTGTTGCATCTGCAAGAGGTTGAAGAATCTCTACAAGACCACTCATATGCCTCCATTCCTGTGGTGCAAACATTTGCACATCGTTGGTGTTTTTCGGGCAAGCCATTTCTGCACTCAACGCAGCCTGCATTTCCAGAAGCCTTTTTAACATTTGGTATTCACTTGACCACCTAGTGTCAATATATTGGATTACTTCTAACTTTGGTAGTTCTAATTTTCTTTGCATAGAGTGAAGNCACTTGACCACCTAGTGTCAATATATTGGATTACTTCTAACTTTGGTAGTTCTAATTTTCTTTGCATAGAGTGAAGACTCTCTCTAGCTGTACTGCTCTGCCTGTAATGGCCTACTATTGCATTGCACTTTGAAAGTAGCATGGTCACTCCTGCTGTTTCTTTCTAAGCATCAGTAATAGCATTCTGCAAGGTGTGGGCAAAACACTGAACTGGTGTGAATGCACGAGTGGCAGCACTTCTGAAGTTGGCCCCATTGTCAGTTACACAGTAGATTGGAATGGCTGAATCTTGCACAGGTGTTCTCCAGTCTTCCAGTGTCTGGCACTTATGTTCTGGCTGGTGTTAGATTCATTCATAAGAATGATATCCATGGTGAAAGAGTTGCCCAAAAACTGAGGTGTTAAATAGTGGCAAGTGATGCTCACATACTTAACCACAGCTGCAGATGTCCAGCCATCAGAGATAATGCTGAGTGGCAGTAGGGACGGGTAGTCTGTTTTTAGCATTGATTTCATTTTGTTTTGCATTTCTGCAAAAAGAGAAGGTACATAGTTGTTGGAGAATGTGGTGCAACTAGGAATGTGGTAATTTGGTGCTACATTGGGGTTCGCCATTAGGTCAATAAATCCCTCCTCTTGGACAAAACTGTAGGGGAGAAGTCCTCTGGTAAGCATTAAACTAATGCTTTTTGAATCACTGGAGGAAAATTTCATTCTTTTTGTAAAAACAATTTTAAGTGTTTGTTGTTTACATTTTTGAACAGTTGGTTTTGGAGCTGGTTTTCTTGATTCAGAAACTTCCTTTTCTTCAACATATTTTTTCCATTCAGTTTCATGTCGCTTCAGGTGATAAATGAGTGTAGTTGTTGTTGCTGCAACAATATAGACCTTATTAAGTTTTAGTTTGTTTGATGCCCAGCATTCAAATTGTAACAGTATAACTTTTTGCCCACACAAAAGGGTGCCTACTGATTTTGAAATACAGTGGAACCTCTATGAAGCATTTTTTCAAGTGACCGGAAAAAAAATGTGTATGTGGACCAAATATGAACCCAGATTTGACCCTTAAGAGTTTTCTCACGAGACCAAGAAATTAACATCTGATTTGCCTAATAATTGAGTGCCAAATTATCAGCTCTATAGCTGATAAATTGAAAATAACCCCTACTAGCCCCTTGTTAAAAAAAAGGGGGGATGTGGGGAAAGCTACATGATTCCTTATAAAACATAAAATCTCCTGTTGTGTTTATTTTTCAATGGACCACATCCCCACCCCCTCCCTCTTCCTTTTTTTTTCTCTCCTTATATCCAGTCTCATTTGGCGCTGCCACCTCACTGTTTTTCAAGTGGGCGACTATTCTATTAACATTTGGCCTCTTTTTCTTTTCCTCCTCCCAGGACCCATGTCAATGTCAGGCTAGATAATAATGTCGCTGGATGTAGGTGGCATTAGGGCCTCAGCGCAAGAGGGGCTCAACTATCACTGCCTAAAAGGAAAGCGTGCAGTTCTTCCAAAAATACGATCAGCTGTGGTATGTATGTCAGCCCAAATCCTGCAGTGATAAGTACGTTAACTGTTATGACATCGCCGCACATAATTCTGGATAACTGCCCTCATCAACAATCCAAAATAAAAAAAATACATGCGTACAAAATTCATCTAAAAAAATTATGAAAAACCATTTATGCTTGCTTTAATAACCGGTTGTTTAAAAAGAAAGTTTTTAGAAAATCTGTAAAATAAACTTGGATACGGGAAGGATCCATCGAAGTTCCTCTGCATTTTTCTATTGTGTTCACAAGTATTTATTACTATTACTGTACTTACACTGTGGAGTGGGAAACACTGCCTTGCAAACTTCGCATGTACAAGTAGTGTGATCACTCTTTCTCTCAAAGAAATTATATATAACATTCCAATTTTGCAGTTGTGTCTCATGCGGTGACTTTTCGCTCGTCGCTAAAAACAGTTTACATATGCTCACCAAGTAAAATTGTAAAAATTACTGTTGCGGAANATTAATAAGAAGCAATATCGTTTTGTTTGTTAAGTTTTTTTTTTTAGTGGAAGATCTACTTAAACATGTATACACAATGCAACTATGAATGTAGCATCAACCACGTCGATGCGTCAACATTGCAATGCTCAAAGACACGATTGCACACTTCCCGAAATAAAACTTATTATAATTTCGAAGAAACTTTAATACTAAGGCAAGTCATAGCTATATTTTTCTTGATTGTGAATTTACAGTAATATGTTTTTTTTTAGATTTGATTATGTTTTACCTAGCAATGTTTAATTATGTTTCGGAATGCAAATAAACCAACCAATTACGGCGCCGTGAAGTTAAAAATTTGAACGCTTAGCAACGTTGAAAGTGCAAAATATTTATTTTTTTCTATTTCTGAAAATAGTACAGAGTCTATAGAACATGTGCCTTGATTAATAATACTGGCTGCTGGTTTTGATACTAGTTTTGGTGGAATAAACATTTTGAGAAAATCTTCGACTTTTCACTCAAAGATTTTTTAATTCAAAGACAAAGTTGAAGGTTCAAAAATCTTTGATTCGACTTCGAAAATGCGAAGCTTTGCACATCCCTAGTAATTACTGTACAGGAAGATGGCACAACTTGTGCACTGCTCGGTGCACATCTCCCTTCTGGGTTCGCACTTCTGCCACCCTGGCGATACCATCCTTCCCGAAATGCAACTTATCCACTCTGACTAAGCACCAGCCCAAGGGTGGTACACAATCTTCCCCAACGAGGACCAGATCTCCTACAGCAAGTCCTGGTTGCTGTGTCTGCCATTTCCCCTGAGGCTGTAGGGGATGCAGATACTCTTAATACCACTGTTTCCATACTTAATTGGCCAAGGGACATACAATTTTTCACAGTCGGGATAATCACAGGTAACCATAATCTTCGAGAAGCTCAGGCACAGCCACCAGGGGTCTACCAATGAGGAAAAGCCCAAGTGTAAGGGCAGCCATATCAGATGGATCAGATGACATGGGCATCAGGGGCCTTGAATTGAGAATAGCCTCAACTTTGGTACAGTGTGTCATAAGCTCTTCCAATGTTAGGATTTGATTACCCATCACCTGCCGTAAATAGTATTTTGCAGATTTTACTGCAGCTTCCCACAATCCTCCATGGTCTGGCTGAAGGAAGAAAATGAAAACTGATCGAATAGGACAAGGCAAAACGTTCCAGGAGAGAAGATTTGAGAAGTTGTGTAAATGCTTGTGAATTTGTCGTGAAACACCTACGAAGTTGGTGCCACAAACTGAGTATAGGTTTGTACAAATCTTTTCTGGAGACAAATCAGGTCAGAGCAGCAATGTAACTGTCACCAGTTAAGTCATTAACATTTTTAATATGCACTGCCTTGGTGGAAAAATAAATGAAAATGCAGAGGCATGCCTTTTGACTGATGCTACGGCGTACTGTGTTAGACATTGGTCCCACGTAGTCCACTCCTGTGTGCTCAAAAACCCCAGCCGATGTGACTCATAGCAGGCAAATTTGTCATCAAGGGAGGGTTGTTGACCGGCCGACATTGAAAACAACACATGCACCTGAAAACCCTTGACCTGACCAAGAACTGAGCTGAAATGAAAGGATCCAAAAATGTTCAGACAAGGATTGCAGCAATTGGGGTGCAGCATACAAATACTTCAAGGGATGGTAGTCTACAAGAACTACAACTGCTGCGTAGTTTTTAGGTGAAATAATGGGATGTCAAATCGAAAATTTAATGTTTACATTTGATAAACGCCCACCCTGAGGACACCATGCGGATCCAAGAAGCGTGCCAAGCGCTGCATTCGNAGTTTTTAGGTGAAATAATGGGATGTCAAATCGAAAATTTAATGTTTACATTTGATAAACGCCCACCCTGAGGACACCATGCGGATCCAAGAAGCGTGCCAAGCGCTGCATTCGTGGGGAGGAAGGCTATCCTTCCTTAATCTGATTCAACTCTTCTTGGAAAGAAACATTTTGTATGCATTTATACACCAGGTTTGAAGCTTGGTTCAGTTCTGCCGAGGACAGTGATGCATGATGACTAGTTTGCTTATGGCTGTTTGTGATGAAACCCCTAACGTATGCCATGATTTGAACAAGCTTGGGCCAAGTTGGAGTCTCTCGCAACACATTAAGTTCATCAGGAGGTGCACGAGAGGCCACTAACGCTACCTGAGGTGACTTCAGCTCAGAGACATCTTCCTTGGTTTGAGTCTCAGTGGCCCGTATCCACTGAGACTCAAACCCATCACCTGCCGTAAATAGTATTTAGCAGATTTTACTGCAGCTTCCCACAATCCTCCATGGTCTGGCTGGAGGAAGAAAATGGCTTTAGGCAACCCGGTTTACCACAAATGTTTTCAGTAGGTATGGTTGTATCTTGATCCAGGTCAGGACTAAACTGGAATCAGTCCAAGTATGAATGGCAGTGATATTGAAGTGTTGGAACAGAAATGTTTGGCAATGATGGATGAGCATAGCCAACCAGTTGGCTCCACACAATTCCAGACGAGGTAATGACACTTCTTTTAGGGGTGCCACCTTTAATTTTGCCATTATGAGATGAAGACATACATTCATTTGAGTATCCACAACCCCCATACACACAACAGCTGCATATACACGTNTGCCATTATGAGATGAAGACATACATTCATTTGAGTATCCACAACCCCCATACACACAACAGCTGCATATACACGTTCACAGGCATCTGAGAAGTCATGGAACTCTACGTTGACTACATCTAGGCACACAAAGTGAGGTAGACTAAGCAATTCTAGTTCTACAAAACCCTCAATAAATTGACTCCACTTCTCCTTAGCTAGTGATGATAACATGTTATCCCATCCTAATCACCCGAATCAATAGCCACTGCAACAAGATTTTGGCCAACACTATTATCGGAGACAACCAACCCATGGGGTCATATATACCAGCAGTTTGGGAGAGAACAAAGCGTTTGGTCAGAACTCCAAAGAGAAGGTATCTTCTACTGGCTTCCACCGTAGACCCAAAACATTTACAACGGGCCCCGAGGAAAAGTTGAGATCACGCGACCACTTCCTGAGCTTAAAAACCACCGCAATGTAAGAGTTCACACAGCTGATTTTTCAGTGAGCATGCTTCCTCCACAGAGTTTGCAACCAATAAAATGGCATCAACAAAGATATGGTTGACAAGAGCAGTTTGGGCAAGAGGATATTGAAGATCTTCATCAATAGCTAACTGGTGCAAGGTGCGAATGACAAGAAATGGAGACCGAGACAGTCATGTGACTGTAATAAGTTGAAAAACATGAAGTGGGAAAGTGGGACGCCAGAGAATCAGCTGGTATGGTCTATGATCTTCGTAGATCAATATCTACCGGTACATCTGTTTTATGTCACATGTGAAGACAACCTTATAGAGCCTAAAACGCAAGATGACATCCACTATATGATTCTGAAGTTTGGGTCCCGGTAGCAGAATATAATTAAGAGACACAACGTTCAAAGTTTTGGCACTCCCATCAAACACCACCCAAAGTTTCGTGGCCGAGCTTCAACTTTTGAACACACCATGATCAGGGATAAAACAAGTAGGGGTTTCCTTACCATCAACCTGTTGTGTGGAAATAACATCAGGCTCCATATGACCTGAATATGCATAATACTTCACTAATTCTTGATACATTATTAACATCTCAGGATGAAACAGAAGCTTCTTTTCAAGGGAGTGTGAAACCTTTGCTTTGTACTGCCACGAGAATCCCCAAGAGAGTGGGCATCATGATGTTTAAACGGAAGGCAAACCTTGTATCGACCAGAGGGTTCTTGAGTGTGAATATCTAGAAAATGAGTTTCGCATAACTCAGCATTTGGTTCCTTAGCTATAACCTGTGGAGGCTCTTCCACTTCCCAAAACTGCTTGAGTATTGAATCTATAGATACCTCCATACCCACAAACAGGGAAACAAGACCCTTATCAGGTTCACCACAAGATTCGGGGTACTCTCCAAAACAACATCCATTCAAGTGTGGATTTGAGCACTACAGCCATGTGACTGCCTAGATAAAGACAACCACTCATACACACCCATGCATAGACATCAGCGCGCCCAGTAAAATATCAATGCGAGCAGGTTTGTTGAAATGAGGATCTGCTAGTGGAAGTGAGCCTAGTTTGGTGCGGAAACATGGATCAACGGCTGCCCGTGGCAATTTACTGACAATTTTTTACACTACAAATAGGGAGTGAGTGAATGTACACTGGGTGTCCACTGAGAATTGAATTTTGTCAATTGCTCCATTCTAATTGACAATATCAAGTGATTGGCCAAAAAAACCCTCTC
This sequence comes from Clitarchus hookeri, assembly GCA_002778355.1. NCBI lineage: Eukaryota > Metazoa > Arthropoda > Insecta > Phasmatodea > Phasmatidae > Clitarchus > Clitarchus hookeri. The sequence continues at coordinate 968,522 of NQII01000177.1, read as the reverse complement.
ATTACCTTTCTTTTAAGGTAAACAAAGAATATTTGCTGCAGCTTCAGTGATGAATGAAGCCTGAGCTGCACTATCTAAAAGACAACGCACTACATGGGTTTGGTTGGCAGCTCCATAAACAGTGACAAGAGCTGTAGACAGAAATACAGATGTACAATCATAATCAGTACCTTCATCACCTGATTCTATCAATACACAAGAGTTATAAGCATCATGAAGAAGGGTACGGTGTCTTTGTTTACATTTAAAACACGTATGTGTAGACAAACAAGAAGTTACTGAATGAGAGGATCCAAGGCAGTTGAAACAGAGTTTCTTCGATCGGTATAAGAGTTGTCTCTATGAGGGTAAGGCATTTATGAATTATATACATTTGTAGACTGAATGAGATGTCTGTTGGCACAATGCACGGGGTTTAGGTGAGCTTGCCTCTTTGTTGGCCATGAACACTGACTTGGTTTGTTGGATTGTAAGGTGATGCTTGTTAAGAGAAGTGGTTGGATATGTTAACTGCCTGAAGATCAATAATTCGATTGATGTATAATGAAGTGAGTTTCCTAAGATTGTGGTATTGTGATGTCAAAATGTCCCACGCAAATGAATAGTTCTCAGCAGTGACTGGAAAAATTTTCACCAAATGCAATGCTTCTCCCTTTAAAAAGCCCATANCGCAAATGAATAGTTCTCAGCAGTGACTGGAAAAATTTTCACCAAATGCAATGCTTCTCCCTTTAAAAAGCCCATATAGTACTAGAACTTGTCTATGCCAGCCAGGGACGGACTTCTGTGAATTGTTGTCTGATATAATTGGGAAAAGGTTGGTCATTCTTCCCATTGACCAGCAAAGTATGGCAAGTTAATTTTCGGGAATCTTACACTTGTGGAGGGGACAGCAAAATTAGCAGCAGACTGATTTACAACAACATGCATTGCGAGAAATGATGTCATGAGGCATCTCATGTCGGCAAGTGCAGTAGAAAATTTGTCATGTTTGTATACTAACACTGTTTCATTAAATTCACTGGGTACTGGATCCAACATAAGTATTTCATCACATAACAAATTTACAACCCCCATCAACCACCTCAAGTTGAGCGCCAAATGCAATAACTTCAAGAATAACTTGTAACATGATTGCAGTCGCTTTGACTAGGGCCTGAACCCTCTCGGTTATGTGTGTTAACTTCGCCTCCTGAAGCTTGAATTTAATGAGGAATGCAATGAAGCCCATCGCGAGTATAAAATTATTTTTTTTCTTTTTAAGATCAACAAAAATGGAAATAACAGCATTAGGGCGAATATTAGGTTATGTAAACCGACTTGAGAGTATAAGTATCTTTAGCAACGAAGATATACAAACAAGTTCACTCACTAGCATGTAACAACGAAACTTAAAAACAATTACTCACCACAAAGAGACAAGAAATACAAAATGGAGACAAAAAACCCATGTGGTAACGTGATCAAAAAAGAAAAGGGATGAAAATTGCTGAATGGACATTTGACAGAATGAAAATAACTTCAATATCTTTGTTCCTTGCAAGGATGCTTTTGAGGTGAATGGATTTCGGCGGCAGCAGTTTCTTCTGCACCTGGCAACATCTCCTTATGTGTAGAACACGTACACAAGCAAGAGAGACACACAATCACTAGTCTCAGTTCAACACGGAAAATGTATCCAGCCCCTGGAGGACCAAAAATGTTAGACAAAAAACCTCATTATACATAAATTTACTTGGACAAATAGCAAGAACATGATACGGGAAAACACACTTAGTCACCATCTTGAGATCCACTGCTCTTTCTAGCGGCAGGACCAAATTCCAGAATAGTTGTATCCTTGAGCTAGATAAGTCCACAGGTAAGCACGAGTATATAGCACATAATCACAACAGTTATTAGGCTTGGAAAGTTACACAANGCTAGATAAGTCCACAGGTAAGCACGAGTATATAGCACATAATCACAACAGTTATTAGGCTTGGAAAGTTACACAACAAAAGCGGTGTTAACAGTATCCCAGCTTCGTTGTGTGCAAAATGCCAAAGCATAAAACACTTTCGCTTAGCGAGAAGGTGAAAGTGATCGAGGCTCACAAAAATAAAAAACACACACATAGAACCGTTAATGGAATGTTTGAAGAGCAGGAAANGTGAAAGTGATCGAGGCTCACAAAAATAAAAAACACACACATAGAACCGTTAATGGAATGTTTGAAGAGCAGGAAAAAACAGAATTATGACACACTAAAAAAGAAACACAAAATTCTTAAGGAATGGTTTAAGGAAACTGCAGGATAAATGAAATAAATGTGAGATCCACAGGAAATGAAGAAATTAACAATGCTGCGTGGGAATGGTTTGTTGGTTGTCGGGCTAAAGAAATCCCAGTCTCTATTGACCACTAAACCAGGAAAAAGGCCTATAAGTAGCAAAAAGCTGGGGAAAAATGAGTTCAAAGTTTCAAAAAACTGGCTAGAAAGTTTCAGGAATCATTACAATATTGTTTGGAGTAGTGTACGTGGAGAGGCTAAAAATGTTGATGCACAGAATGTGGACAAATTGAAACAAAAAATATCATCTATCACTCAAAGATACAACCCAAAGATGTGTTCAATGGCAATTAAACTGGACACTTTTTCAGAAATATATCAACAAGAACCTTGGCTCAGAGTACAGTTAAATTTGCTGGAGGTATGAAGGCCCAAGAGAGAAAAGTGTTTTCATTTGTGGCAATATAGCAGGTGACCTTGAAAAAACCCATGGTGGTTGGAGAAGCTGCTAATTCAAGATCTTTCAAAAGTCTTCACCGTGATTCTCTTCCAGTAAAATTAAGTCTAACAAAAAAGTGTGGATGACTGCTGCCATTATGGACCAATAGCTTCATGGTTTCAAATTGAAAATGAAAAACCAATAAAGGAAGGTCTTGTTTCTTTTAGACAATATAACCTGTCACACTCACATTGAACTGTCCAATGTGGCACTTGTGTTTTTACCTGATAATGCATCAATCAAACAGCCTATGGATCAGGATGTACTGTACACACTGAAATCTCTTTTTAAGAAGTTAGTATTACAGTATCTGCTCGCCGAGATGGAAACAAGGAAATCCTTGACTGAGCTGAGTAAAGAAATAAAACCCGTAGGAACTGTGTTTATTGGATTGCTATGAAATGGTTTGCAAAAACCGGCTTCAAATATACTGGGGAGACTGACAATGATGAGGATAACCAACCCCTTCATGAGCTTGCCAACCTGTTGAGAAAAGGCCACTAAGACATTGATGCAGAGACTGTTGTTTCTTTAGGCAATCACATGAACACTGAAAAAGTAGTTGTAGGAGCAGTGGAACTTACAAAAGAGTGACCCAGTTGCCTAAGTTGACCAAGATGATGACGATGCTGAAAAAAAAAATCAAGACAATGACAGCAAACCAAATGTGAGTGACTTAAAAGATAGAGAACAATGCTGAGGTTCTACATGCAGCAAGTGATCTTGAGGATCTTGCTGCATTCAAAAATTGTCCAGTGCTGGTTGACTTGATGCAGGATGCTACAGGACTGATTCAGAAGGCTATTATTCAGAAAACAGCCAACTTTGATGGACATGTGGAAGAACTAAGCATCATAATGGCTTACACGGTACTGTAATTACTATACAGTAAAAAATGTATTTTACTGCAAATAAAATATGTTCATTGTTCAACTTGTTCGGTAAAATTTCTAAATTTTATAATAAAAAAACTTTTTTTTTTTTTTTTTTTTTTTTTCCCCCAAAATTTCTCTTTTGTATTTGACTGCTACTTCACCTGCCTTAAATGTACACCTGCCAAGTCAGGAAAAAATACTGGGTCCAACAGAATTCCATTTTAGACTAGTTTTACCATAATAGACCTATAATTACATACCATCAATGAAAATGAAACATCAGAAAAAACATAACAAAGAGCAACATTTGAAGCACATGCAAACCGAAATAAAATACATAATATGCAAGCACCAAGCTCTGAGCACAGCATTCCATAATCAGACTGACTGTCCTTGGCTGGTGGGTTGACAACTGGAACGAAAAGAGGGAGGGAGCAACACAACTGTGCATGCGCACCAAAACTTCTTGCTGGCTGGCAAGTACTGTACCAGATATATCAACCATACACTGTTAAAGGTTTTAACTGATTTTCGCCCAACTGTTTTGTTTCACACTCTGTGGCATACCAATTAACGGTAGCAACACAACCCCTATATTATATTGATATGTGCGAACAAATGTATATTTTAATGAGTATTAATTACTTCTTCTTGCATTTTCGCCAAAAAAAATTAATTTTTTGAACTTTTGTATTATTGCGTGGCCATACTTGAATCTGCAGGTGCGAGTTCGCAATAACAGTGGCAGGGCTTGACCTGAGAATAGGCTAGAGCAGACAGGTATATGCCCAAATTAAAATTGTACATATCACTGCCACCATGAGAGATTTATTAAATCTTAAAATATCAGTCTTCACCAGCCAAAGCCAAGCATATGGAACATAGCAGCAAAGTGCAACTGACACCCTGCCNGCATATGGAACATAGCAGCAAAGTGCAACTGACACCCTGCCTAAATTCTTCTTGTGACCATGCACATAATTTAAAATGTGGCCATTTTGCAGTCAAGTACAAATAAGAGACTTTACAGTCACCAAAATGTCACCAAAAATAGTATTATGTTTTGGATACTCTGTGCTTTACATTCCATCAACCTACAGCAAGAGGAAAAATGGGGATATGTTACGGTCCATTCTATTATTAAGAGCTGCAGGTTTTGATTCTCTTCCCTGATGTGTCTGCTTAGCTGGAGAGGGGAGGAGACAGAAGGAATGACTGGTGGCCTAGGACAATGGGCATGCACAGCTCACAGTGGAATGGGTACAACTATGGCTAAACTGTCTGGTTCAAAGGCTTTTACTGCCAGAGTTGTAATTGTCTCAAATTATAAGTTATGGACATGTCTGTTGTACACTTTCCTTGATGTTTTGGCATGACAAAAAAACCTAACGTAAAACCAAACGCACCAAAAGACATACACTAAATATTCAGTAGTACTTACACCCAACATAGCTCTCTAAAGATCAACTTCCTAGCTAACAAATACAAAATGTGTAATGTATATATTTAAACATAATTGTTTTGCTTATCCGGCTTTACTCTTTATATCAATCTAAAAATTTAAATCTCAACATTTCCATTAAAAATATACTGAATGTTATTTTGGGTAGACTATTCACATGCATCATTCTGTACATTATGTCAATAAAATTAACAAAAATTTTTAAACCTCGTTTTCACGAATTATTTATGAAGATAGAATACCACTTCTTTGTTTTCCCAACACTCTATTTAGTTTATAAAGCTTTAGGTTTGGCCCATAAAATTAAATTAACCTTTTGAGGATGTTCTACAAAGCACACATGTATAAAACCTTCTTCAACTTTAGAATATCGATCGTCTGCATAAGCTGGGTCAAAACGTATTCTCAGTTCGGTGAATGACAATCCTTCCATATTTATTGTGGTGTGGGTGTATGAGCTGCCATCTTCACCAACAATCTTGAATGGATGATCCACATCTACAACTGTGGTTAATGGAAGGACTGAATGGTTTGTCAACTTCACAGTTTCTAGAATATAAACAAACAAACATTTCAGTGTTGTCCTATAAAATTCTGTGTTTTTTATGAAATTACACATTTCTTTTTTGTACTTCAAGCTACAGTAATATAATAAGTTAGTCAAAGTTCAACACAGTCATATTTCTACACCAAGAGAGTAAAAGTATTAGTAAATAAATTATTTATGTTAAAAAAAATAATTTGTCAAATCAACTACAAATACTTAAGAAACAATTGATTAATTAAAATTATCCATAATTACTTTAAAAAGATAGTTATAAAGACAGTCTTACACTTTAAGAACAATGCATTGTAGGGGTGGGCCAAGCCTCGAAAATTCTAATTAGAATAGAACATTTTTTATATTCAGCTCTATATTCCAAATAAAATTTTTTACTTCGAATTTTGAAAAAAAAAGTTCTTTCGGCAACTTTTATTATTTATTACCATATGTCCAAAAAACAAAATAGGATGAGGCACTTAGGCTTAGTAACATCAACATCAAAGTTTTTATTAGAAGTATGGCAAACACATGGATAGTAAATCAAAACATAAACTCAACTCAACAGAATGCCCACAAAAACTGCATATCGGAGTAAAATAATTGTTAGTATTTAATTTTACTCACAAAATAGCAAAACAAATTATGAGAAAAAAANACTGCATATCGGAGTAAAATAATTGTTAGTATTTAATTTTACTCACAAAATAGCAAAACAAATTATGAGAAAAAAAACCTTTTTATATTATTAACCACTTCATCATCTTCCCAAATTTCATTCAGCACAGCAGATGTTAATCTGTNGAAAAAAACCTTTTTATATTATTAACCACTTCATCATCTTCCCAAATTTCATTCAGCACAGCAGATGTTAATCGGTAATATAAGTTTATTTCCCTCATGTTCAACAGCGCCTTAATGCATTATGGTAAGAAAAATAGATTAAACTGAGAGTTTTACAAACTTAACTGCTGTGAAATTGCACCCACTGCAATTCAAATCTCAGTAATGTAATAAAACAAAACGGGAAAGTGTTAATAACTATGCTGCATTTCCGCCATTTTGAGTGGCTTCAGAATACCTATACCAAATACACTAGCATACAGCCAACAGTGTTCCATTGACCAAATCATAGAGCAAGCAATAAAGGAATGGATCAGTTACCATGCATATTTGTAGAAGACAAAGTTAGAGACCAAACAAAATATAAATAAATTTGACATTCCAGAACATTAACTCAAGTAATTTAATAATGTATACGTATGCAACGTAATAGGACCATATTATACTGAATTACACTGTTTAGACTACACTTTTATGTGACAAATTTTCACGAATGCGATCACATGTTGATCATTTAATGATCATAGCTGTCTTGCAACTACACCCAAAGTTGCTGTAATAATCCATTCCAATGGGTGAAATGTTTGTGACAAAGTTCTTCTGTAGCCGCAGAAGAGGACGATTCAGATTTCTGAGTATCAGTGTCGTGGGTGTGATGCCATTACGTGTTTGTGCCATCTAAAGTGTTTGCAAGTTTTTCGTCTTTTGATTTTTTGATTTTTCAATTTTTTGAGGATTTCACTGTCGTGTTTGTTCATGGCATGATATTCGTTTTTGGAAATTTATTTTATTTCTTGCTGTACAGGCTTTGTTCATAAGGCCAGGTGCATTTTGCACCACATTCTCACATCAAACCATCCATGTTAAACTGGACTCACAACCATCTGTCACATCCGTCAGTCGCCCGTCCGTCCGGCGGTCATGTGATCATCAACCAATCCCAATCGCAGGGCAACTTTTTTTCCTATCCATCCATCTGTCAAATATTTTGCAAACTTTAGCTTTCAACAGATGGGCGGGAGCCACGGCCTTCTGACGACATTCTGCAGACCTGAATACACACTTTAAAATAAAATGCAGGGCGGTGGATATGTTGTTTATTTATCGTTGACTATAAATTCAGAAATTTAAAATGCACACAATAATTAAGTATAAATTCTTATCACATAAAAAAATTATTTCCCCAAAATGTTTTACTCTTGAAAATTTATATTTCTAACCAAAATATACCTCCAACTAAAGAAAGATCATGATGTTAAATTGTCACACTGAAATTTTGCCATNTTATATTTCTAACCAAAATATACCTCCAACTAAAGAAAGATCATGATGTTAAATTGTCACACTGAAATTTTGCCATACAATGATTTTATGCAACGGATTGTTGTGAATTGCTTTCAACTCATGGACAAAAACCAGACGGATGACTGATGGGTGCGATGGATGGTTGAGAGTCCACCTTTATGTTATTGAGTAGAAAATATTGTGTTGCAGTTATGTTTTAGCAAATGTTCTGAAATACTATTTTGGCAATTTTTGAATGTCTATTAATGGAGCCAAGTACTTTCAAGTTTAAATATTGGACCATTTGCCAAAAAACCCAGTAGTACTATTTGGTCATTTTTTTATGAAGTACAAAAAATAACTACTGGAATGTAAAAACATGAGCACTGCAATTAATTATTGTGTCAAAGTTTTGTATATGTTTAACACTTTGCTGAAATAATTCTTAGTTTCTTGTTTAGTATTATTTTGCATTAAGTCGAGGAATATGCTGATGTGATGAAAAATGATTGTTAAGTCTTTTATAAAATGCTACTTTTAAATAGTTCTTAAGTCGGGATTAAATTTCAGTTTGTTATTCAGATTTGTTTAGCATGAAAGGCAATATGTGTACTTACATAGTAAAAAACTATGATCAAGTTTTTTGTAACATTTCTTTTCTATCTACCTTTTACCTTTTACCCTTTGATTTGATATACAAATCGAATTCGCAAATATTTTAAAAATTTGCTTTGAATTCGCTTTGGAATGAAATTTCCCGCTTTTTCCACCCCTAATACATGTTATACCATATGCTGTATTATACAGATTAGACAAAAGACGCATGTTTTTAGAANGCTTTTTCCACCCCTAATACATGTTATACCATATGCTGTATTATACAGATTAGACAAAAGACGCATGTTTTTAGAAATTCCACAAAAACCGTTAAGTTTTCAACACTTATAATTAGTTTTGCCTGGAATTATTATCTCAAGACTGTTGTGGGCTGAGCTTAGTGAAAATGGAAAGTGTGTGTGATCGACACCTAGAACTCGAGAGCTACCTCATGTGCTGACTGTGTATGCTTCACAGCATAGCCAGCTTCAGCAAGATGTTACCACACAGGAAGAGGGCAAAAGATGCATGATGGAGCATGTGACGCAGTGCCATAATATTAACTATGTGTTCAGCAAACTGACTTATCTATTGACCACGGTTTTCATCCAGTGCCATCCTTTGGAACCATTTGACACATTATGTTCAAAGTGATTTATCTTGCACACCCCACCTGTGATNTCATCCAGTGCCATCCTTTGGAACCATTTGACACATTATGTTCAAAGTGATTTATCTTGCACACCCCACCTGTGATGTAATCTTCTCCAGTCAGGAATGATTTCAACTAAACTTGGAGAACATGTTACAGCTAGTGGCGAGTCATGGTAGCTAGGGTATTTTCCCACAATATACCCCACATCTACAAAATTTCTGACATACTTAGTAAGACAANCGAGTCATGGTAGCTAGGGTATTTTCCCACAATATACCCCACATCTACAAAATTTCTGACATACTTAGTAAGACAATGTTAGTGAATAATGTCAATGAACAAAATTTTAGTGATTTACTAACTGCACCCAAATTGCCTCTATTGAATGAGGTACATAAGAGGCAGTAAACTCAGGAGTGGATTAGGGAATTACTATCCCAGCAATCAGCAGTGCCGATAACTATGGTGTCAAGACTATAAATTCCACTACACAGTAGACTAGCAACAAACTGCTGGATAATAATACGTCCTCATAGGATGTGGTTCCAGTTAGGTGAGGGAACACCAACATGCCCAGGAACCTTCAGGAGTGGATCATGGAACTACCACTTTTGTAATTAGCAGCACATTAACTATACTGTGAACAGTTCCAGTTTGGTAAAATATGACATCTCATGCACCATTATGACTACCAGTGGGGCATAAATAGGCATATGATATGGTGTNCCAGTTTGGTAAAATATGACATCTCATGCACCATTATGACTACCAGTGGGGCATAAATAGGCATATGATATGGTGTATTTTTTGGGAATGAATCATTAAATTCGCTCTCAGGTAATCAGCAATGAAAATCACCAAGATACATAAACTTACCATGTCCTTCCATGAGGTATCCGTGCTAAAATTGGGTGGGGAGCAGATCTGTCTGGGTGGATAGCATTCCTCCCAATTAAAGAGTTGTGAAGGAATTCTTTCTATAGAATAGACAGATGCATTGTGAAATCATAACCCATCCACTGCTAGAAGTGGCANAGTTGTGAAGGAATTCTTTCTATAGAATAGACAGATGCATTGTGAAATCATAACCCATCCACTGCTAGAAGTGGCAAGAATTACTTATTCCTGTACTGTATTCAATAGACTGAATCTCTAAAGGAAAGAAGACAAGATGGGAAATGGGGACATGCTGGACAACGTCTGAAGCAGGCACATACATACATATATATATTAGGCCACGTGCAAGATGCATAAACATTTGAATAGATATTGTGACACATGCCGTCCTCTATCTTTCATATGTGCTGTACGACCTTATCTGTGCATAAATTGCTAAATGCTGCGTACATAGCAACAGTGATAGGCAATAGTANCTGTGCATAAATTGCTAAATGCTGCGTACATAGCAACAGTGATAGGCAATAGTAGCTCACTTTTCACAACCAAACCCTTTCTCTCTTTGTGATTAACAAAAGTGACAGCCAATAGAAGGGCACGTTTCACGTCTGTCTCACCAGTTCCTCTGTTCCACACCTGCAGTCATTTCAGCCTGTTTGTGAAATATTTTATTTTTACATAAGTCTCATAATAGTGCTATTTTAGTGACTATTTTTGGCTTTCCTTTACGGATTTCGACTTTGGATTCCATTTGGAATTACAAGATTGATTACTGATAACCTTTGTGTGCAATTTTATTGGATTACGATTTTATATACAGTTTCAATTTTCGGCACGGACATTGACGAGACGTTAAGCCTATGAAAATATCTTGCCAAACTGATCATGCATACATAATAAGAAAATAATTGATTTTTCTGTTGAATATTTTATTACTGCAATAGACATAAGTTGATTAAGATCCATAGTTTATTCACTTGAAAATGTTATTTGAAAAGTTGCAGCTTTCTTGCCTAGCAAACAGAAATAAAACCTCATAATGTGGAAAATGAGCTACATTAAGATCTTAGTTTGACTTGCGAGTTTAATATGTTCGTAACATTACCACAACTTTTCTGTCAAATCCATTCATAGGATCACAATATATTTTAAACATTATCCATATTGTAATTCAATTTCACAAACACTTGAAATTTTATTCTAATCAAAAGAATGAACATGCATTTGCAACGCTCACAACCGTTTTGCCGAATGCACATATAAATAGAGTCGTGTGGCTAGGTGTGTAGTTAAAAGCATGGCATAAAACTGTGGAGCATTGTTTGTTACAGACAGAGAATTTGGTTTAACATCTTTAATAAGATTTAATTATGGTNGGCATAAAACTGTGGAGCATTGTTTGTTACAGACAGAGAATTTGGTTTAACATCTTTAATAAGATTTAATTATGGTTCCTATGTAGTAACAGTTTGGACATTATAGCATATACACTGGAGAACCAAAAAAACTTGTATAGGCGTGCGTATGCAAATAACAGAGGTATGGAACCAATCAGAGTAACGCAATGCGGTTAGCAGCACCTGTATAAGACAACAAGCGTCTGGCAAAGTTGCTAGATCGGTTACTGCTGCTACAATGGCAGGTTATCAAGATTTAAGTAAGTTTGAATGTGGTGTTATAGTTGGCGCACGAGAGATGGGACATAGCATCTCCAAGGTAGCAATAAAATTTGGAATTTTGCGTACAACCATTTAACAAGTGTACCGTGAATATTGGGAATCCGGTAAAACATCAAATCTTCGACATCGCTGCAGCCGGAAAAAGATTGTGAAAAAACGGGACAAAAGACGACTGACGAGAATCATTAAATGTTACAGACGTGCAACCCTTTCTCAAAATTGGTGCAGATTTCAATACTGGGGCATCAACAAGTGCCAGCGTGCGAACTATTCAACGGACCATCATTGATATGGGCTTTCGTAGCCAAAGGCCCACTCGTGTACCATTGTTGACTGCATGACACAAAGCNCAGACCATCATTGATATGGGCTTTCGAAGCCAAAGGCCCACTCGTGTACCATTGTTGACTGCATGACACAAAGCTTTACACCTCGCCTGGGCCCGCCAACACCCCCATTAGACTGTTGATGACTGGAAACAGGGTGCTTGGTCTGACGAGTCTCGTTTCCAATTGTATCGGGCAGATGGNTCATAACACAGGCATTAATATAAAACATGACCCATCATAAATGAGTTTACTAATACCAATTTTTATCATGACAGTTGGTCTCCGTTGGTTTAACAAGGGCAGCAATTTTACTAGACCATCCTCACAAAACCTTGTAGAGGCGAGAAGGGGGGAGGGCAAAGAAATAGAAAAAAACCAACAAAAATTGCAAGATATCACAATGAAAATTAATTAATTAATTAATTTATTTGTTTGCTTGTCCCCAGTGATATGGTCTGTAGTGTTGTTGCTACTCTTAAGTAGTATGTTGCAATATAAATAAATAAAAATTAAAATCCATTAAAACATGTGGCAGTGGTGGTTTGGAGTGTGCCACCCGACCACCACGCCTGAGGTTAGCCTGCCTTGCGGACGATGCAGGATGTCGCAAAGGGAAGCTTTGTTCTACACCCACTTCTCTCACCGCTGAGTTAGCTCTCATGATGACATTAATGGTTCACTATTGTGTGCATAACAAGGCCGGCCAATAACAGTGAGAGCCGCACACCCCTTCTTCACCTCTTCAACCACCAATCTCATGATCACTTTGCCACGTTATTGTGCACACTGCATTTGTTTTAGAATGCTTTTTAGTTTTCAAGTTTGGATTGTGTTTGGAATTGACTGTACCAATTGTTGATGGCCTACTTACACCATGTTTATTGGATTGTGATTTTATATTAGTTTTTGGATTTCTATTATGTGCTTTTTACTTATTGGTGACCTATTTATGTTAATATATGATACATACGTAGTTTCACTAATATGTATTTCTTGAGTTTATGAAACAAAAAATACAGTCTACAATGCTTGTAAAATTCCTCCCCTTCAACATGTTCGGATGTACACATCTTAAATGGGGTCAAAATGATGAACGTACTTGTTTTAACAAAAGAAAGATTTAAGCATTAAAGTGCTATTGATTTCCATGTGTCAAAAGAGATACATGCTTTAGCAAAGGCATCAAAAGGGAAAACCTAAACTAAGTAAGTAGCTCTAAAACCTAATAAATTGTTAGGGAACTCTCTGTATGTAAAAAACGAACGTACTAAAATATTTCACAAAGTGCAAAAATTATTATGTGTTAGGAAAACTAAATGGTTACCAAATTTTTTCAAAAAATAATTAGTTCCATTAATAGGGCATTTGGAACTAACTTTATTGTGAAAATGTTAAACTGTACAAAAATAAAACTAAAAGTATTTGAAATAATGTTATCAAAGATTTTGTTTTTCATTAATTCGTTATTATTTAATTAAAATGTGTTTCTTGAAATCTAGTACTATTTTCCCAGATCTAGTACCCCTTTGAAAGAATTCTAGTACCTTTTAATTTATTTGGGTGGAAACCCTGCACACAGTTCCGTGAGAAGTAGTTCTTACCATGTTGCATCATTCCCCCTTCTTCCACCCCAATGTTGCAGAAACCATGTAATGCAACTTTAATAATAAGTGCTTCGTACATAAATCCTCTGAATTTCCAGTAAAAACCAAGTGAAAATATAATGTGAACTTGTTTAAAGTTAGGCAGCATACAATGTTTACATAACTTTTGTTAGCAAGGTAGGTCTTATAAAAGAGTCTGGGATACCAGTAGTTAGAAAAGGACAATTGTTGGACAAGGGCTTGGGGCTGGGGAGCCAGGGCGGCCATCACAAGGGCTGGGGGTTGAAGATGAGGGACGACCCCCTGCTCTTGCATTCCACTTCGATGGAGGCCATTTTGTCTGCCAGAACGCAAACTTCACGCTCGTGTGTTCCATTTTGTATTCAAAATTTTTAGGACATTTAAAAACATTTTCTAATTTTTTTCTTGAACATTTTATCAAGCAGTACACAAACTTCACGTTCTTGCAATCCATTTCCACGGCGGCCATTTTGTTTTATACATTTTCCAAAAAAATTATAAAAAATTTAAAATTTTATTAAATCTTTTTTTTTATTTGTTTTTTTTTTAAATTGCTTTTTTCATAACAAAATATGTTTCATACACAATCTGGCTGAAATTGCTCATGACCTCACAATATGGAGGAGTGATTCCTTTTTGAGCAATGAGGGCTTGAGGGGTTGAGTGATTAGCCTAACATGCAATGCAAGGCTCTCGTCTCTGATTGGCTATGCGAGACTCTCGAAATGGTGTCATCTCTGATTAGCTACGCGAGACTCTCAAAATGGTCTCGTCTCCGATTGGCTACACGACACTCTCGAAACTGACTATCAAGTATCATTCATATTAGCTGAATAATGTTAGTGTTCATTGCCCCCTCATACAACTTCTCACATCATAAGCATAGTTGACCCTAATTTCCTTGGTAGCCATTTTGTCAGCCAGTAACCAAAATTCATGCCCCGACTAGTCCCTACTTAATGCTCATGTATTCCAAGCTGGAGGCTCCCTGCGACGACGCCCCGACTGGTCTCTACTACATGCTCTTGCATTCCAAGCTGGGGGATCCCTGCGATGATGCCTCGACTGGTCCCTACTTCATCCTCTTACATTACAAGAGAGGGTTTTCTCCGAGCCTTCCCAAATGCAATTATCATCTCATTCCTTCCTACTAAATCGTATACATAATGCTCATGCATTCTAAGCGGAGTGTTGTCTCAGAGACTTCCCAAATTCGATTATCATTGAATTCCTTTCTACTAGACCGTAAACATCATGCTCTTGCATTCCAAACGAGGGTTTTCTCAGAGTCTTCCTAAATTCTATTATCATTTAATTCCTTCCTACTAGATTGTATACTTCATGCACTTACAATCAATTTCAACTGCAACCATCGGGAATTTCAATTTTTTTTTATAATTCATTTTTCTCAAACACTCCATGGTGGTCATGTTGTCGGACAGTACCCAAACTTCATGCTCTAGCATTCCAAGCTGGGGGCTCCCTACAACACCACCACCAGGTCCACACGACGACTCCCCAACCCACCAAGGATTATTGTCAGCGTGTTGAAAACGCAGCGTAACTGGGAACCCCAACCCATCATGAGGACGGGCTAGCAGCATACAGAGAAGACAACTTTCTCCTACACGCCAGCCTGTTATAACATGAAAACACTTGATACGCGCTCCCAGACTTTCGCAACAACCCAGCTCCGTGCGCGCCTCGGTCAGGTGGAAATCACGAATCACTTACACAATGCATGTAGGAACAATAATGTACACACAATTCATTGTCCAAGAATAAAGTTTATTTACTTAAAATGACATTAAATTGCAGTACATACAATGACATACACAACTCTTACAGAAACACAACTTACACATCTGTAAGTGCAGATTTGAGGATCTAACTGTTATGGTGAGGGTGAAAGCCCGCCCACTTAGACGATTACCTTTGCAACGTAACACCTTCTCAACCAAATAGGTGTCTGGAAACTGTGTTATCATAATCTCTTGTTCGTAGAATCTACATTTCAGCTTGTCACAATTTAGATCGACGAGTTCATAGGTACTTTGTTCGTAATGGAGAATCCTGTCAACACGATAAACCTCCACAGATCAATTCGGCATGTAAAATTTTGCAAAAAGGTGATTTGAGACGTGACATACGAATATAGTCACCAATCTTCGCTTTAGCCTTGCGACGGTGCAATCTCTTCAAATTTTTAAACACAGTCGACAGCAAAGAATTGTCCTTAACGTCCGCTGGACGCATGTGGATGGTCCAGTGCACTCAGCCATTGTGCGATAAAGCTGCCTAACATATAACGTGAGGCTCTCGGAAGTGTCTCGTCATTGACGAAGCTGGCAGCCTATTATAAAGGACACCACCCGCACACAAGGGTTAAGATGCCTAACATGTTACGCGAGGCTCTCGAAAGTGTCTCGAAAGTGTCTCGCTACTGACGAAGCAGGCAGCCTATCATAAAAGACACTGCCTGCGCACAAGGATAAAGATGTCTAACATGTTACGCAAGGCTCTCGAAAGTCTCGTCGCTGACAAAGCTGGCAGCCTATCATAACTAACACTGCCACACACAATGATAAAGGGGTCTAACATGTTACATGAGGCTCTCGAACCATGAGTCATGCAAGAGAGACATCACTGCTATACGACGTTGCAAACACATATAAAAAATAATTATAAAACAAATAGTTATATACATTTAACAGCCTATGTAATTTGTTTCTGTCACGTGCTCTAGACAGTCGTCTTATTTCTGATAGGAATCTTGTATTTTGTTTGTCATTTGTTTCCATCATAGATCACTGAGTGTGTCATGTTTGTGTATAACTTCGTCTACTAGAGATGCTGTTGTTGATTACTCACTCTGCCGCCATATTATTTCTTTCATCTACTAGGAGGTGCCGATATCGTCGGTGTTGGCTCTTAAGGTACAGGACCAGATAATGTAGATGGGGCCCTTGCTTTCATTGACACATTCATATAAAAACTCTTGGAGTGGAGCAGACTCAAACTGTTAGATCTTGTGTTAGAAGATATGGCTATGCAGACCAATCACAAAGTAGAAGGTTTAAATACAGTATATATGGTGAATGGGTCTGAACACGCACTTTTTGACAATAATTTTCTTGCATACCAATACTTATATTTTTATATATAAAAAAACATATTTCTTTATTTAATATTTTATACTTTAATGACATTTTTTCTTCTCAAAAACAGGGGAAAATGTTGCCACAATGAGCAAACAGCATCCTTTTGTAAATAAATTTGATATTTAAATATATGTAATCTTTTAAAAGTTAATATTATTTATTGTTTCAAAAACTAAAGATATTTGAATATGTCAGAACATGCATTTACATGTACATGATTGACACTATAATATATTCTATGGGCATAGGTTTGCTATTCAACTCCTTTAGTAATTATGATAAGTATATTTGACCAACCAAACTGAACATGAGATAGAAGCCACCCTGTCTCAAGTCATGTTAAAATCATTGTATGGCTCAAGCATCTGCAACCTTTTATAGGTATAGCCAACTGCCATTTACAAAATATTAGGGCTAGGCCCTTGAAATTCAGTATGCAGGTTAATTCCAACACCAAGAATGCAGGTATGACATGATGAACATTACACAATATTTTTAGTTATGGTTCGTCACAATTTTTGAACCATTAGGACCAGGTGCTTGAAATTCAATACGTAGGCATCTATTCCAACCCTAAGAATGTAGGTATAAATGTTAGGCCTTACAATATTTTATAGGCATAGCTGGTCATAAACTTTGAACCATTAAGGTTAACTATTTGAAATTCAGTAAGTAGTAATAATTTGCGACTCCCCTATAATGTAGGTATAGTACATGTGCATACGTGTATGGGAGGGGCGGAAGCCGAAGGGAGGGGGAGTTGTGCACTCAATGTGGTACAAGTTGTATGTAGTTTTCCCTACTTTCTTATCCTTTATAAAATTTTATTCACTCCTTTCTCCGTTCTTTTCTTAATTATTTTGTACTTCTTTTGGCATGTTGAGGGTAAAAGTTTAGTGTGCAACGGAAGTTGTGCCCGCACATTGTAACGAAATTCGACAGTGAACGTGGTAGGGGTACGACCCATTGTCAACATAACCGTGGTTACGCCAAAGAAGTATAACTTCTAACGCGCGTACATAAGTACACATACCCAACTTTTTTTACCTGTTTTTATCTGGTGCTTGTCAGAATATATGTTTATTGTCTATTTTGTGTATGAAATTTGAGAGAGAATAGTTGTGATGGGTTCAGTGTAAGAAAACACAACCCTGCCTTAACTGTGTATTAAGGTCTAAAATAAATAAATAAAATAACGTGAAACTTCAAGGAGTAGTTGATGAAAATGTTTAATCAAATAAAATCAGATGTCATGCTGCCATTAGTTTGCCCGCACATAACCACAGAATTTTAAGGTCAAGACAACAGAAGACTTTTGTTGTTACTCTCTTTTATGTGAAGTGGAAATTAAGTAATGAACACTTTCATGGAAGTAGCTAACGTAGAAAATTAATTTTGTTAAATGATGTTAAATGATAAATGACTGGGATGCAACAAAGTTCATCAAGATGTCTAGAGACTCATAAGCTTGTGAATGAGTCACTTTTACCTCAGTGTCTTCTTCTTTGTCACTGTCTTCACCTTCTTGTTCTGACAGTTCTGTCGATTTTCACAGTTCAACGGTAGATGAATGGCAAGGCAATGCTTCATCATCCGCAGAAACTTACTCATCAAAGGCAGATGAGAATTCGAGCCTTTCTTGGAGGATNGGCAAGGCAATGCTTCATCATCCGCAGAAACTTACTCATCAAAGGCAGATGAGAATTCGAGCCTTTCTTGGAGGATTCCCCACTCATCTGTTGGCACTAGCCTCTCAACTTCATCACCTGTTGTTGTCCTACTGTGACTTCGTACACACTTCGGACGAAAGGATTTCGTCATGGCGATAACTGACTGTGGCGTGGAAGTCCAGGATGCAGTAGTCATGTGCATTGCTGTCAGCAAGCTGATTTTCTTGAGAGGTTTCTTAGCCTCGAGATAACGGAGGAGTGTTTTACAGAGGCGTGACCTGAAATGATGTTTAAAATTCTTAATGATGCCTTGATCCATAGGCTGCAGACATGCTGTAGTATTTGGTNGCGTGACCTGAAATGATGTTTAAAATTCTTAATGATGCCTTGATCCATAGGCTGCAGACATGCTGTAGTATTTGGTGGCAAAAACTCAATATGGATGTTCCAGAGTACACATGTTTCTGTTGGATGTGCAGAACAGTGATCCAAGAAAAGGANAAACTCAATATGGATGTTCCAGAGTACACATGTTTCTGTTGGATGTGCAGAACAGTGATCCAAGAAAAGGATGATTATCCTGTTTAGAAGTATCCGGAAAATATAGATACCGAAGGAAAATTTTGTAGGTCATCCAGCCATTTTGATTACTTTCGTACTAGCAGGGCAAACTTTTGATGTTTTTAAAGCATCTGGGTTTTGCTGCCTTTTCAATCACGAGAGGAGGGAACTTCTTGCTGCCATCCATGTTTGCTCCCAGCAAAATAGTTACTCTTTCCCTTGATAGTTTGCCACCTATACCTTTTTCTCCTTTGAAAGAGAGTGTTTTATTGGGAAGCAAGTTAAAAAAAAGTGCACACTCATACACATTGAAAACATCTTTTGCAGCATATTCTTGCAAAAGAAATGGCAGCACAGTCATTTTCCAGTCGTCTGTGACAGACTCATCAACAATAGCACCCTCGCCACTTACCGTCTTGTACACAATACCGGTGTGTTTCTTGAACTTATCGATCCAGACATTTGAAGAAGTGAAATTGTGTACACCTAATCTCAAGGGCATTTCCATTGCCTTCTCTCGCAAAATTGTTCCATTTACAGGCACATTTTGGGAACACACTTACCTAAACCACTCTAGCAGCCTCTCGTTTACTTCATACTTACCGCCACTCCACTTATCTTCTTCACAGTGGTTGATTATGTGGAGCATTCTTTTACGATTGTGTCCTGAATTTGAAATGATTCGGTTCAGAGTAGTTACTGGGATTACTGTTCACGTGCTTGATTAAGTTTAACTTTTCAGCTAATGAAAATGTCTGTCTTTTCTTAAAGGCACTTATTTTAATTTTTCAATAAAACTATTTAAAGGACGAATTAATTTTCACTACGTAAACATTAACAGACTACATAAATATTAACCTCTATCATCCATTTACATTCACGTAAAAAAATAAACAATCAGTATGATTCCATAGATGAATGCATACAAGTAAAGCGCAACATATTCGTGTGTGCAAATGTGACCGCTCACATCATCTATAGTTATTCCAGACGTACGAAGTTGTGCACACTGTGCTTCAGTGCCTAACCAGAGAATCTCAAAGTGTAACCACTTGATGGTGGTTACTCCATGGCGTTTACGAATCAAGAAAATACTGTACTAATGTAAACAAAACATGTGAATATGTAATGAAATACTTTCAGTTGTGAATTGAAGTTATATGAAATGGTTTGGTGACAAGAAATAAATTACTGAATCAGAAACAGTCAATCATTCGCGGGAAAATGAAAACATTATTTTCGGGAATGTTTGTTATTGTTCTTATGGAGAAACCTTCGGGGCCAGAAAAATCCTGCATTATAGATGGGAAAACCGTTTAAACGGGAACCTTATAAGCGGGTTCTACTGTATCTATTCTGAGTATGATAAAGTAGGTAGGTCGTAGGTAGGTATAGCTTTATATCTCGTTAACAGCAGGGTCGTTTAGAAACAGGGCAGGTTGCTCAGAGAAGCAGGAACAAGTAAAGAAGCAGCCATGGGAACCATCCCAGTATTCCCAGTGAGTGACATTGAAAAATCATGAAAAACCGAAAACAGGATAGCCGAACCAGGAATTGAAATCTGGTCCTCCTATAATGAAGTCAGTGTTTTACCACTGCACAACTTCACTCAGTGACAGTATGCTACCCTGGATGTGTAGAGTACAAAAAGAAACAGTTCTAACGAACTAAATTTTTTTGACACCTTGGAAGAAAAAGGTTAACTACTGGAAATTCGTGGTACCTCATATATTCTCTTAACATTTGTCAAAATAAATATTTGCTACATAAAGTGATGCAGAAAAGACCAGACTGCATATACTACCTGAATTATCTTCATTCTTTAATTATGGTTCATTCAGGGACAATGAATCATTAATGAAAACCCATCAAGCTTAAAACCTTACGTACTTATGCTCAATATGAATATCCTGGAGGAGACATAAAAATATATTATATATACAATCAGGACTTTCGCAGTGACATGAAAACAAATTAGTTATGTCTTTACTAAAATCAGGGAGTTGCCACTGTTACTAAACCTATATGTTACATGAGATGTAAAACTCNTCGCAGTGACATGAAAACGAATTAGTTATGTCTTTACTAAAATCAGGGAGTTGCCACTGTTACTAAACCTATATGTTACATGAGATGTAAAACTCAACGTTACACAATTATTTTTTTCTAAATTTATGTTTTCATATCAGAAAATAAGTCTGCGTGGAGTTGTGATGATAAACAGCAAAACTTCTTATTTACATTCTCAGTATTTAAGTTTTCCAGCGGTTTACACCATTTTCTTCAGGTACCGTTATTGCTCCATAAGAAGTAATGTAACACTTTTGCTCAAATTGCATTACAAAATTTGTTATATTCCTGCTATGAACGTCTTGCAAAACACCTACAAACAGTTTATTTACATGTTTGTTACTCCATCACAAATAACAACCACAAGTTCGTAAACATTCGTGCTGAAATTAATTTTTGAATTACGTATAAGATGTTTAATGGAAAAAGATCTGATAACTTAGTGCATGTGCAAATACTACATTGTGCACCTGGAACATGCCTCAAAGCAAGATAGTTGGCTGTGAATATTTATNAGATAACAACCCTTAGTGCATGTGCAAATACTACATTGTGCACCTGGAACATGCCTCAAAGCAAGATAGTTGGCTGTGAATATTTATTTCTTCAAAAGTGCAAGGGGTAACACTGCGACTGCTCTATCCACAACCGAACTGTGTGTTCTTAACCTGTGTCTTTTATTCTACGGAGATTTCCTAAAAGGTTAACTTTTATCTAGCCAATGTCTGGTATACAAATGTGTCTGCAGTAAATTATTTTAATTTAAAAATAACATCTGGCCTACTCTTTTTTTAATTTTATGATCTTTTTATTTGTGGAAAGTAATGGAGAACATAAAAGTGTGAAAAACTATTTTGGTAGCAGACAGACTAAAAATAATATTGATAACAAGAGTGTGGATAAACGTGTTTACCTTCTCTCGAGTGATTTTTTTTTTATTTCATTTATATTAGTATTGGATAATGCTTTATTTATTTTGACAAAATATGACATAATTTTTATGTTTTTATGTGCAAGTTGATGCCTGATCTTTTTTGTTTAATTTATACATTGCCTAGGTTAGTGGATGAAGTTTTATTTTATATAATTCAAAATCTGGCATATTTTATCCTGTGTGTGGGTTGACGAGTGGTGATATACAGTATTGGTTGTTGTATTTTAAATATTTTATAACTGGAAAGTGTTTACTGCAGAATAAACGAAAGATACAGAAAATGAGGTATGTACAATGACAAAATTTTAGAGCTATCCCTCAATTTACACTTTTCCTGCCATTTACACTTTGTCCCCTTGAAAAGTGTAAATAAAGGGTTTCGCTGTATTTCAAACACATGATACAAATACTTAGCTCTTTCAAATGAAATGGTTTACGTTTTTATACTGTAGTACTAATAGCCCAAGCTAATTATTCTAGACAAACCAAACATGAAACCACATCCTTTTTAAAGAGGATGCAAACATGGGTGATTGTAAGCTAAAATGCAGGGACATCTGTCTTGCTCGCATACCTGCCTAGCCGCTGGCACTCCCAGGCAGGTAGGAATTCTCAGACACTAAACCGACCAAGAGAAGAGATAACGAGCAGTTTGCAGAGTGCCAGCAAGTCTCCCACCCCTCTGAACACCACCACATTATGCTCTGTTTGCCTCACATCTGGACGAAGTTCCATCACTGTCCGCTACCACAGTTTAGCAGCACTGCGTAGAGGGGGAGGAAAGTCAAGGCATCTAAAAAGAAATGTTCTAAAAACCTCAAATTTTTTGCTCTTATTTAGTTCTAAATTAGCAATTTTAAACACTGCACTAATGTGTGGTGGCAATCAAAATTTTAGCAACAGTTTTATTTCTGTTATAGCGTAATTATCATCCTAGTTCACAGTGTATGTACCAAATGGGTTGTACTTACGACTACAAAATTTCAGAAAATCAAAGCAGAAGGTGGTATTATTGCATGGTTAAAACCTCAAACACATGTCTTCTACAGGTTTTGCATTAAAAGGCCCCAAATTAACTAAATTAATTATTAAATAAGTCAATTGAAAATTTACAAAGTTATACAGAATCAACTTAAATAGCATAACAAAACAGTCTACAAAATTTCATACAGCAAAACTGTAACTAGTGCTCACACTTAACACAGACTGCATCTATATGTCCGGGCAGACAAGAGTTGAGCAGGAGGATGTCTACACCTATAGAGAGAGCTCCCAACATGTCTGTCTTGCTCTTACAGACAGTAAGTATCCAACCATTGCATCTCTACCGGTCACCTCAGTTGCTGCAGAGGAACCAACTTGTGGCCATCTGCCATTGCTATATTCATCCCATCAGCTTGCCGCCTGGTCACCACTGGACATCCAATGGTACACCTTATGGGTGCTGACAAGGCGGGAGCGGTTGCTGTCTACCACAGTACCAATTGTGATCAATCCAATCACAAATGCATTCTTAGTTTCCAATGCTGTTGACATCTTATAGTGTGTTAATAATGCTACAAATAAAAGTACCTTCATATGCTTTTGGCTCATCTTCTATAACATCAATATAGAAATGAAGATCTGGTTTGGAGAAAACCATTAGTGGATCCACAAAGTTTGCTACAATGGAAGCAGCAAATATTGGCTTTGGTTTGCCAGTATAGTTGATTACAGCATAGCAATAGAGTTCTTCTCTCACAGTTTCTGCCCTGAAACATTTGTCAACATCTATTTGTGTTTTTTTCACACTTTTTCAAATAAACCTTTAAAAAATCACCCCACATATGAAGTGTTTGGTTCTTTCCTAAATATTCCATGGGTCACAAGCATTTTATACTTATGTTAAAATAAATGTATATTAATTTTGGTAAAATTACAATATTATTTATATTTTATGCACAAATTATAAAATTTCATTTATAATTAAAATTANCATTAATTTTGGTAAAATTACAATATTATTTATATTTTATGCACAAATTATAAAATTTCATTTATAATTAAAATTAATAAAAACAGGGGGAAAATATGTGTGATTCTATTGCCTAGTAACAAATATTTCTAATGCAAAATTGTATTACACTGAGTGCGTACGAATGCGCTATGCTGTCCCTTCAGTTAATCTTTGTTTGCACAAGGCGGAGGGATATTCTGAAAGTAGATATTTAGCAGGGTGTCATAAAAGTTGTCAATAACAGTGAATTGACTGTACATACAAAGCAATAACAAATCTATTATTACCATCAATATTTTGCCTTTCGGGACACTCAAATGACAAATATATACAATTTAAAGTTGATGGTAATTATTAAGTTTAGGGGCTTTTCTGTAAAAATAAAAATAATTCACGGAAAATAGTATACTTCCACTCTAATAATGATACAGAACACGAATATACTAGGGGCATTAACGTCCGACTAATTTCGTAATGTGTGCCCACCTAACCTAACAGAACCTNAATATACTAGGGGCATTAACGTCCGACTAATTTCGTAATGTGTGCCCACCTAACCTAACAGAACCTAACCACACGGGTGAAACAATATTTTACAATTTTAAACTAACCTGGGATTGTTGGGTTTTACACTAACCTAGGATTTTTGGATTTTACACTAACCTAGGATTGTAGGGTTTTACACTAACCTAGGGTGTTTGGGTTTTACACTAAACTACGAATGTAGGATTTTAGGAATTTAAAGGAACCGTAAAACACACCAAAAGAATGTAAATTGACTCACCTAGATAGGGGGCTGGTTTAATTCCTCTGACGTTAATTGACGTAAACAAACATATTTCGCAAGTTTTTTTAATATGTTCTACTTATTTTAACATTACGCCCTCTTGAATATGAACAAGGTAAGCTGTGCAGAACCCATTAATGCAACTTTTGTTAGTCTAGGACGTTTCGTTCAGAAATGTAAACAAACTGACTATACTGCTCACTTAACAATTTTGTTCAATTATTTTTAATATGTTGTACTTATTTTAAAGCTACACCCCTAGTATATTCGTGTTCTATGTGATTAGTTAAGTAGAAATATATCATAATTTTGAANCTTAACAATTTTGTTCAATTATTTTTAATATGTTGTACTTATTTTAAAGCTACACCCCTAGTATATTCGTGTTCTATTTGATTAGTTAAGTAGAAATATATCATAATTTTGAATTTTTTTTTGTTTTTTTTCAGAAAAGCCCC
The DNA here is from genome assembly GCA_002778355.1 of Clitarchus hookeri. Taxonomy (NCBI): domain Eukaryota; kingdom Metazoa; phylum Arthropoda; class Insecta; order Phasmatodea; family Phasmatidae; genus Clitarchus; species Clitarchus hookeri. Next base: position 943,327 of record NQII01000177.1, on the reverse strand, counting down.
TAAACTTAATAATTATCAAGTAATCAAAATAAAGTATAAGAAGTCACTTGAACATGTGTGTAATAAACTGAGAAACTATAAATAAAAAATATCAATGAAAAACATAATAATAAGGTAAAATTGTCTTTTTTGTAATACACATCTGCTGTGTTAGAAATTTCAAAAGCCAACAAAAATAAAAGCAGGAATGTGCAAATATGCCTTCATAAATGTAATATTTGAACCATTTAATAGAATTCAAAGGCAACTGTTTTCCCATTTTGATTAGCCAAACTGTAAACTATAATGGGAAAAATATCAAGTCAATAAAATAATTTTAGTGATACTGTTTTCACCTCTCATTAAATTATTACGCTGAAATATTTCTTCCTCTTATTATTTTCTTTTGGGTTAAGGTTTAGTAATTGTTGTCCATCTTTTTCTTGGCCATCCCTAACTTCTGTTTCTTTTTTATTCATATTTTGTCACTTTCTTTGAGATTACTTCATTATCCACTCATTCCCCATGTTCTACTCATTTTCTTCTATTTTCTTCAATTTCCTCCTTTATGTCAAATATTATTTCTTTTTTCATTTTAAATATTACTATTTTTTCTTACATCCACATGCATATGTGTAAACTTTGATTGATCTTAAAACTTTTATTTCTGCAATCTGTACTCTTGTCTTCTTGGATTCTGTTTATCACCTAATTCACTTCCAAAAAGTAATGCCGGGCCTGCCATGGTTTTATACAAACTGAGTTAAGTGTCTTTCCTTATCTTATTCTTAACATATCTGTTTATTATGCTGCATGTATTAGAAACATGCATAACTTCAAGTTGATATCTTTGTCATAATCATAGGATATATCATTTCCAATGTTGTTAAAATAATTGACCTGCTTAAGGGTTTTGTTTTTGACATACTTCACATAGTTCATTTATTTCATAATTTTATGTCCCGTCCATTGGCACTACAGTTTACCAATCCACACCATTAACCTAGATCTCTGTCTGCCCAATTACATCATGTTTACGACCTGCGCCATGACACTGACTCTCTGATGCCAACCATGTCCACCTAAATATACTTCCTGTTATATACACAATGTCAGTACACAACACTCCTCCCATCTAAGTCACAACACCTATACTAACTACCTTACAACCCTCAGTTCTAAAGTACATATCAGCAAATTTCTTTGGTTTAGTCCTGACTCTGGTGGATGTTGATTGTGTTGTAGCTGATGTCTCTCTTCTGTGGTGGTCCCATGGTTTCCCTGGTCCTTCCTGAGATGGTGGACTCGAGTTGTGTGGTGCTACTGTGTTCTCTGTTGACATCTTCATGTCCAGAGCTGCTGCCATGTCTGTCGCTGACATAGCCCCAGGTACTGCCAAAGGTAGTGGACTGGAGTCATGAACTGCTCTCCTGTCCTCTGCAGACACAGACATGTCCAAGGATGCTGCCACATCAGCTGCTGACACTGCCACAGCTGACATGCTATCCCGCAAAGTCTCTGGGAAACCCTTGAAGGGCAATTCTGACAACCGCTGCTCTGACCTTCCAGGAACACTGACATTCTTGGAACACCATCTATAGCCTTTATTCATTGATTTTCGAAAAACAATTTCTTCTTGCTCCATAGCCTTGGTAGGTACGTAAGAGATTCCCTCATTGGCTGGACAGAGGATCAACTGGTCAACATGATGCTGGTGAATCTGTATGCTCTCTGTTTGAACACTGTAAATTACTGGCCCCTCCTTGGCGATCACCAGTCCAGGGATCCACTTAAGACCTGACCCATAGTTACGCAAACTATGCGATCCTCTTCTGTGAAATTATTTCCCCGTTTGTCGTTATGTCAGTCGTCTCCCCCTTGAAGAGCTCAGCGTGCTACAATGCAACCTATCAAAGATGATTTTTATTTTCTTGCCTACCAATAGTTTAAATGGGGATTTCTTGGTTGTAGTTGNCAATGCAACCTATCAAAGATGATTTTTATTTTCTTGCCTACCAATAGTTTAAATGGGGATTTCTTGGTTGTAGTTGTTAGTGTGGTGCGTAGCGCAAAGAGTATTCTCTGCAGTCTTGTGCCCCAGTCACCAGCTCACAGTGCACTATCTGCACTGTCCGTTCCGCTTAGCCATTGCTGGAAGGATGGTATGGAGGCGAATGTATGCAGGCAATTCCATTCTGGTTCAACTATTTTCATTTCACAGGATGAAAACGCTGTCCAATTATCAGATACAACCATGTCGGGCAATTCATGAATGCTGAATGTGTCTCTCAGCTCACTCACTACCATCACACTTGACATTGATGGCACCAATCGTACTTCCGTCCACTTTGAGTAGGCATCAATAACTATTAAGAATATTTTCCCTATAAATGGTTCTGCAAAATCCATGAGTAGATGGGACCATGGATTTTGCTCTATCAGGATTTACTTTCATGCCTTTTATGGAGAATACATGGACAGTATATTTAACTTCTGTCACTTGTATTGAAGTTTATCTTGGTTGAATTTTATATTTCTTGCTCATGCATTTTCCATTGCTTGATGAACTGCTTTACTGTGGGTGGCCTCAATTTACCCTATGCAGAGTAAATAGGCAAAGTATATTACTGTGTTACTGTTAGGTTCCTTCTCTCAACCTTTATTACCATCGACACACAGATACATTTTGCCACCTTATACACACAGGCTGACAATAACAACTACTGATCAACTGACTATCTCACTGGTACCAACCTGGTCTACCTAACCTGAGATAAACCCATACTAACCCACATCAATACATATACCACAGTTATATATGTCTGTAAAATTGCTCTCAACTAAAAACTGAAACAGTTTAGGTGCACTGACTATTCCATACAGCAACCTGTAAAACCAATAAATGCCAAATCAGGATGTTCAACTAAGCCTTGGAAAAAAAAATTTTCCTCATAATTCCAGGGGTCTATTCTATAAAGGTACNCAAATCAGGATGTTCAACTAAGCCTTGGAAAAAAAAATTTTCCTCATAATTCCAGGGGTCTATTCTATAAAGGTACGAGTGTACAAGCCAAAATTGTACAAGTACAGTCCTTGTTCATACATGTTACGTTGTTCACAAAGAATTGTTACAATTGTACAAATTTAAGTACAATCTTACACAAGTTGAGAGTACTCATACTGTTTTTGTTATTATAACCTCAAAAGTACACAATGTTTTGTTGACATGTCTTCAAAGAATATGAACAAGTTGTTTATTTTAAACAATACCAAGGACAAGAAAGATATCCTTTTCAGTGTTCTCTCTAACAAATGTACTTAACAGGATAAAGTGAAAGCATGGTCAGAAATCCACAAAAAGGCCTAGTATTAATTCCTGTAGGCAAGAACATCACATGCACGAGGGGTACTTTTTGGCAAAACCTGAAGAAAAATTCCACAATAAGTTTGGTTAATCATGTTGAACTTTATTATTCGGTTCAAAAATGAGATTTCCCAAAAAGTTCACTAAAGAGAACATAAGTTATAAATTTCTCCAGAGGCACTTAAATGAGGTTTATACATGTAAAGTATTTTATTTAATTAAAAATTATACAAATAAAGTTCATAACCTAACTTACCTAACATGTGATTTTACCGTGATTTTACCCTGCCGGCCACCTCAGGGCCGGCAGGGTAAGAGAGCGGAGGCATGGTGCAAAGCGGGTTGCTGCGCAGCAGGATGCATCAACTGGCCCGAGCCAATCCTGGGCTTTAATGCATGCTGTGGTGTCTGCGGCGGAACGGCTCTTAATAGGATGGGGTCGCAGCTGTGGCAAGGCTAGATCAGGTGAATGACAATGCCATTTGCGCGTAAATTTAGCATGCTTTGACCGAGTACTCTAGCATCATGAATGCTTCTGCTCCACCTAGCACTTACATAACAGGAGGAGAAATGTGGACCACAAACNCAAATCAGGATGTTCAACTAAGCCTTGGAAAAAAAAATTTTCCTCATAATTCCAGGGGTCTATTCTATAAAGGTACAAGTGTACAAGCCAAAATTGTACAAGTACAGTCCTTGTTCATACATGTTACGTTGTTCACAAAGAATTGTTACAATTGTACAAATTTAAGTACAATCTTACACAAGTTGAGAGTACTCATACTGTTTTTGTTATTATAACCTCAAAAGTACACAATGTTTTGTTGACATGTCTTCAAAGAATATGAACAAGTTGTTTATTTTAAACAATACCAAGGACAAGAAAGATATCCTTTTCAGTGTTCTCTCTAACAAATGTACTTAACAGGATAAAGTGAAAGCATGGTCAGAAATCCACAAAAAGGCCTAGTATTAATTCCTGTAGGCAAGAACATCACATGCACGAGGGGTACTTTTTGGCAAAACCTGAAGAAAAATTCCACAATAAGTTTGGTTAATCATGTTGAACTTTATTATTCGGTTCAAAAATGAGATTTCCCAAAAAGTTCACTAAAGAGAACATAAGTTATAAATTTCTCCAGAGGCACTTAAATGAGGTTTATACATGTAAAGTATTTTATTTAATTAAAAATTATACAAATAAAGTTCATAACCTAACTTACCTAACATGTGATTTTACCGTGATTTTACCCTGCCGGCCACCTCAGGGCCGGCAGGGTAAGAGAGCGGAGGCATGGTGCAAAGCGGGTTGCTGCGCAGCAGGATGCATCAACTGGCCCGAGCCAATCCTGGGCTTTAAGGCATGCTGTGGTGTCTGCGGCGGAACGGCTCTTAATAGGATGGGGTCGCAGCTGTGGCAAGGCTAGATCAGGTGAATGACAATGCCATTTGCGCGTAAATTTAGCATGCTTTGACAGAGTACTCTAGCATCATGAATGCTTCTGCTCCACCTAGCACTTACATAACAGGAGGAGAAATGTGGACCACAAACNCGAGTACTCTAGCATCATGAATGCTTCTGCTCCACCTAGCACTTACATAACAGGAGGAGAAATGTGGACCACAAACCACCATATAATCTCAACGAGTGGTTTCCATGTATTTCCTGATTTTCATTGTCTCTGAGTGCATCAATTTTTATAAGTGTACCATCAACACATAACCAACAACATTAGGCATTCCAGTAATTGTATTAAAATTTGCTGACACTCCTACCACATCTTCATGCCAGTCTAACATATGTAGGAATTTGATTGCATTTAAGGCAATTACCACAGCATGAACAGCACAACCAACACACACTACTGTTGTCAATGGCATGCATGTCCGCAATAGAATGGTATGTTCCACTTGTTCCTAGCCTGTGTGGAGCAACACACAACTCCAATTTTTCTGATAAAGCTTTACTCCTATTCATGTGGCAATGAAGTCTGTCTCTTATATCATGAAGTAGTGACTGGAGTTTAACATCACTCATTCAAAATCATTACATTCAAACACACTTTCGAAGTCGTAACTCATACAAATTTTTAATAGCCTATTTTAATGACTGGAGTAAAATATTAATTTTCTTCATCTGATGAGGAATCCCATATGGAAATGAACTATACATATTAAAAACAATACACTCACTTGTCAATCCTTATGTTTACTAATATTATAAATGTGAAAGTCTGTCTGAGTGTGTGTGTATGTATGTTTGTTACCACTCAACTCCATAACGGCTGAACGGATTTTGTACTTTAAACCATACATCCATGAAATCCACCTGGAATAGGACATAGGATACTTTTCATCCTGGAAAATTGTACGGTTCCTGTGGAATAACAACAAAACATAGTTCTGCAACAGCTGGGAACGTGACCGAAATATTTTTTTTCCTCTGGTGTCAGAGTTTATCAGGCCTCCCAAGGACCTCTGAAATAGCTTAACGACTGCTATAAATTGATAATAACCTGGACCAAATATTTAACGTGCCCTCCGAAGCCTGGACGCGCTCAGATGTTATGCCACTGAACAGTCACCCATCCAAATGTGTGCGTGACCCTTGCAACGAATTGAAACCACTAGCTAATTCTAGGCTCAGCCAAGCGCAAAATGTAGTACGTGGGTACACTTTTTTCTAAAGCTACAACATGATGAAACTCACGTTTTCATACATTGATGCTGGAAAGAGGAAATGTGGTAACTACGAGATAGTTGCACAGATACACTCCAAAAACATTACCCTGCTTCTTGGATATCGAGTAATATATATTTCCTTCCTTTTGGGTTGCTGTAATCAGTTAAAACCTAAACCAACATAGTATATTTTCATAATTCTGTTTTCACATAAAAGAATTGTCTTTTCCGAATTTATTTATTAGTGAATAACTATAAAACTCAATTGTACCCGGGCGAAGCTGGGCCGGTTCGCTAGTACTATATATTTTATCTACCTCAAGAGGTGCATTAACTTGTACACACATTTTACAAGTTCAAATTACACACTTGAACTTTCCTTCCAAGAATTCATGTACAATTGTAGAAGAAACACTTGTAAGTTGTTAATTATCACAGGGATTTACACTTACAGTACAACTTTACTAAAACGACCCCTCACGGTTNAAACACTTGTAAGTTGTTAATTATCACAGGGATTTACACTTACAGTACAACTTTACTAAAACGACCCCTCACGGTTTCCAGAAATAAGGTAGTTATGATAGGTCTGTCGCTATAGATACTTTAGGAAATTTTGAAGCAATTTTGACACGTCCCAAACCCCTTTGCAAGAAGTCCATGTTCAATCGTCACTTAACGTAAAAATCACACTTTTTTAAATAAAAATATAAATTTATTTTAATAAGAAACATCATTTGAAAAAGATGATACATGATAGGTGTACACTTAGCCTCCCCTTATCACCATAAAATATTAAAAAAATTGCGTGGTNCTGAAAAAGATGATACATGATAGGTGTACACTTAGCCTCCCCTTATCACCATAAAATATTAAAAAAATTGCGTGGTGCAGTAAGTCAAAGTTCAACAAATATTTTGAATTAAATATAAATTTATTTTAATAGGTTGACATCTGCTGAAAAAAAATATAGCCATGAGGCAAGGCCTCCACTTGTCTCCCAAAATGTTAAAAACATTGAGTGGCACAAGGATTCACCAAGCATTGTAAGTCCATGTTCTATCGCCTCTTGCAAAATATCAACATGATTTATAAAGGAATATAAACTTAATTNCCAAGCATTGTAAGTCCATGTTCTATCGCCTCTTGCAAAATATCAACATGATTTATAAAGGAATATAAACTTAATTCAATAGACTGAAATCTTCTCAATAAAATGAAACCACAGAATGGTATCTACGACCTCCCTTGTTGCCAAAAAATTACAATAACTGTAATATTGGAGAAGGCATACCTTTCAGTGAGTAAAATTCTTATGGCCTCTTGCGGAAAAACCAGAGGTTATTTCAATGAAACATTATTTTATATAAGTAAACAGATGTCTTCTAAATAAAATGATAACACAAAAATTTATATGCAACCTCCCTTGTCGACAATNTGAAACATTATTTTATATAAGTAAACAGATGTCTTCTAAATAAAATGATAACACAAAAATTTATATGCAACCTCCCTTGTCGACAATCAATTAAAAAAACTGTAACATTGGAGATAAATTATTCCTTTCCAAGCAAAAATTCCATTTTTGATGGCCTCTTGCAGAAAATCAGAGGTTATTTCCACGGGACAGTAATTTATATTAATAAAGAGACGTCTTCTGAATAAGACACCACATAAACGTGTATACAAGCTTCTTTGTCACCAATCAATTATAAAAATTTTAATAGTGGAGACTGCATACTTTTCAGAGATCGAAAATTCTATTTTTGATGGTCCATGCAGAAAAAACTGAGGATATTTCAATAAAATATTAATTTATATTAAAAAATAGATTTCTTCTGAATAAAATGACAACAGAAAGGTACCTGCAACCTCCTTTCTCGCCTATCNAGAATGGTACCTGCAACCTCCTTTCTCGCCTATAAATTACACAAACTGTAACATTTGAAACAACTTGTTTTTTGCCGAGTGAAAATTTAGTTTTTACTAAAGTATTGTATGTAAATATTTTCTATTTGGAATGATTAGGGATTGAGGTTTTCTGCACAATGAATACCAAAAATTCTGTGATACGAGAACGGAAATTCTGCAATAAGGGAACAGAAATTCTGCGACTAAGAAAACAAGATTGTGCAATTTGGAAAGAAAGATAATATGCAAGAAAAGCAAGTGTCTTAAGTGAAATGCAGTTAATACTAACCCATATACCAATTAATTACCAAATTTACAATTTATTTTAGATAGCTTACTTTCAGTTCAGTCAAAATAATCTAATGCAATCAAAAAAAAAAACTTTTACTCAAAAGAGTCAATACTAGTCGAAATCTGCAATTTGATTATTGATTATTCGATTTTTAACGATAGTGGCAAAAATCGAGTAATCGAAACGTGTTGATTTTCATCACCACACATTTGTGTTATTGATATACTGATGACGCAGAGACTGAATAAAAAAGTCAAATTAATGAAAGTATAACATACCATTAATTTAGAACAGGACTGTCAAGTGAGCTTTTTAATTATTGCCATTTACACTGTGCATCATGTCAAAAAAAAAGTATGAAGTTTTCATTTAAAGGCGTTAAAATAACGGCAGATTTCTGGGAACAAATGATATTTGACTTCCAGATGTTGGTTAACTTGACTATGCTTTTCGTCATTCATCCTGGCGGAAGTGTAATAGTATTATATTTGAGGTTAACCACGTATTTACGTACAAGGTAGGTTATGAAGTGTATGCAAAATTGTATGGAACTACATTTCCACTTCAGTGAATGACACCAATGATGCAATGTGTATTTTCTGTGGCACAAAACTGTTTTAAAGGCGGAAAATTCCAAACCAATATGCTAATCAGCTTGACTCGAGTTTTTCCTACCCACCGGTATATACACATTTTCACGAAGCTTGAATGTTAAAATATTAAAAAGAAAATGGAGTTNGAGTTTTTCCTACCCACCGGTATATACACATTTTCACGAAGCTTGAATGTTAAAATATTAAAAAGAAAATGGAGTTCTGCAATGTTGATGAATTTATTTTTGTTGATGATAGTCAAACAACATGTTTTTACACAGTATTTGAGAGAAATTTATTTATGTGCAACATATACCTATATTTTAAAATGTATGCTAAGCAAATGCACCAGTTTTTAATATGAATATCTTAACCAAGTTCATGGAAAATTAACCATTTTAGATAAATAATTTAAAATATTTGTTGGGAGAAATTAATTTCTGTTTCTTTTGATAGGGATGTGAAACAACATGTTTGATTTAGCGATGATTCTGCGATTATGCAGGACTTACACGATCGCAGAATACTCACACCCCTAGTCATGATATAAAAAGAACTTTGTACTGCCCCAAAGGAGGTATGGAAGCTAGGTCAGTATCCACCTCTCATATATATATGGTGTATTATTGTATTTTAACTGAATTTCAGTAATATTTTAATTTTGTGTTGTTAACCAATGTTTATTACATCATTTTGGTTTAATTTTAAACTGTTGTTTACAAGAATATATGTATGAGACTTGTTCAACTCAAGCCAGTTAATAGCACCTTCAAAGGTTCATATTAACAAAAGTTTTACTGATATGTACTTCTATTTTAATCAATACACTTCCGGGTTATGAACTTCCTTGATAGCCCTGCTTTTGGTGATAACTCTTGGATGTATCACCGCCGCAAATAGTCATCATAAGTTAGGTCTCCAAGAAAATAGTTTGTAGTATTGAAATATTGCACCATCATAAATATTTGTAGCAATCAAAGAGGTAGTAGAGGCCTATTTGAACTTTGAACGTGAGCAATCGTGAAGAGGCTCTCAAACATTCATTAAATTGTTTTTTTTTTGTCATCAAGAAAGAAGCCGATGCTGGTGCCTGGGATGGCGTTATTAATTCAGCCATCCTGCGGACGAGCGAGGCCTGTCACACTACCTACCTCTTTATTTATTTGCCGTTTCGACTTAATTGAACTCTTGACTTTGTTTGGCAGTCCTGAAATTTAATTGAAACTTGTTCATTATCAAATGCAATACATTTAAGCATAGAGGAAATTATGAAGAGGGTCTACAAATGCTCTACCGTTTCACAAAATAATAAAGGCTATTTTAAATCACTGGACTATCGCACCTTTTAAGAAAGTCATGATATCAAGGCATCAAATTCTTTTTCTGCATGGCTAATGAAGTTCTAAACGAGAGGAAAAAAATATGCTGTAAAGATTGTTTATTTTAATTAGCAGTAATGTTTTGTTTTTCATTATCGGACAGCATCCTTTTATTATGTCTTCTACCCAAGTTGTTTTCATTAAACAGTTAATTTATAATTTGAGTATTTCTCTCTCTTCCAAAGGATAAATGCTATGTTGTGTTTCTGGTAATATGTTTTATTTTCACTCCACGAGAGATGAGATATTTGCTGGTAAGCATTGTGCTGAAATGTTTCCTAAGTTTTTGCCAATGGTATTTGTTTTTTAAAGTGCGAGATGTTCTTGAACAAAGGGTATTTGTGTTTGATGTACACTATGTTGTGTGCAATGTTTTACTGTGATCTTGCTTAAATTTAATTACTTTTATTTAGATGTGACAGCCTAAACTAAGTTTATATACCAATCTTCCTATTTGGAAATAGCCTCACACTGGTTTCCTAGTTTTTCACTTCCTCAGTTCTTTCCTATTTTCCTATTAACCGTACTAACCTTTCACAATCCGGGGGCATTTATTTTGTTTCAAATATAATTCATTTCAAAATAATATGTATATTCTGTAAGCCATGTCACGTTTCACAGTTGTGTAATTGTTTCAATTTTGATTCACGCGTCAAGGAATTTAGATTTTCTTTGGCAGTGTAGCATTTAAACTTAGGACGTGTTTTGGATTACTTTTTTTTCACATTTTTTTTAGTTTTTTCTAAATTTTCATTATGAGTCGAGTTTATAGCCGAATGGCTGAACGTAGGTTTAGTGTGGATTGCCTCGGCAGCTGAGTTCTAGTGGGCATGCAGGCCAGCTATGGGAATTGCTGAGCTGAACTTCCGGCCAGCTTAAGCTGCGGCTGTATTTACACAGGGGCTTGGGCTTACCGGATGTGCGAATTCAGCAGGCAGCTGTGGCGTGGTGTGGGAGCGCGCTGAGCTTAGCCAAACCGTTCAGCTGTAGTGCGTGAGCATGTAGGCTCATGGAGGGTTGATGAAGTGGTAAGGTAGGCAGCAGTGGAGGCTGTTGGGAATGAAAGCGTGCGTATGGCTGCTGACACCTGCTTAGCCACAGGCCAGGTCATTGGTGCTTGTGAACTGCTGATGAGTTAGCGTAGTTTGGCAGTGTACACGCTTTGCACGCCAGCTAACAGCAGTCTGATTCTGGTGTTACTGAGTGGTGGATTGTAGACTGTGCAAAGAGGAGGCTAAGGGCTGGAGGAGCCCTGAAGGGAAGCAGCATAATGTAGGCTCCAGAAAGAGTCAATCATTAGAAACGTTTAAAATAAATAATAATTAAAAAAAAAACCAAAGTATAACTATAACCACATTATTTTGCCACACAATTATAATGAGCAGAACAAAATTTATGTTGGTGAGAAGAGATGTAATTCATTCATTCCTGATAACAATACTGAGAAGTACTGGTGGAAAGTCCACAAAAGAAATAATTACAAAATAAAACTAACAGAAACAATAAATATTGAACAATCAGAAAGCTAAGTATAAATAGTTTGACAATATGAAGATACTGAATTATGAAAAACTACTTCTGCATTTAAAATTAAGATGAATGGCAACAAAGACAATTTATCAAAATGAGAGGCTGGCCAAGTGAAATATGGCGAATGGGGGTATGATGTTAAAAAGGGAACACAATTTAGAATCTAGATCCAATGTGGTGATCCTCCCATTAAACACTGACCCAGAAAAAAGCTGGAAACTATGATTTACAGAAAAGAGCAGTACCTGTTCCTAATTCTCTTTCTAATCTGCATAAACCACCACTGTTAATTTCATAATGTTCAGTTTTACATACTGCAAAACCAAAATTTATTCATATACAAAAATATAGTAAAAAAATTAATAGAATTACCACTTTACATAAATTAGAAAAAATATGAACACAAACCAGTCAATACAGTAAAATCTCAGCGTATGTATGTAAACACACCAAGAGAGTTGCTATTTTTAATTTAAGAACCCAAATTACGTTATGCTGAACAAATAATATAACATGTGGCAGTGATTTTAAGATGTACTTAACATGACAAGTAAATCAAAGTGAAGTACTTATTAAAATTTTACAACAAGAATTTATTTCCAACATAAAAAAGCCCCCAGAAAAATATATGAATTTATAATTTTTCTTTAATGCTACTGTTTTGTACATAGTATAGTCTATTCACAGTTTCTTCACACTTTTTGAATCAAACGTTTGAAAAATCACACCATGAATGATGTGCTTGGTTGTTTCATAGATATACCACCATGTACCACCACCATTTTATAGATCTCTTTACTTAAAAGTATAATATTGTTCGTTAAATTGAACTTTTGTTAAATTTTATTATTACATTAAAATCTTTCATTTATAATTAATATGAATAAAAACAAGAAGAAAATAGGTGTGTTTATTACAGTGAGTGCAACATGAATGTGGTGCACTGTCCCTTCGGTGTAATTTTCTATACTTAGTTAAGCTTTATTTGTATGAGGCAGAGGGATATCCTGTAAGTACAACTTTAGCAGTGCTTCACAAAGTTGGAAGTAACCGTGAATGGACCTTATTAAAGAATCTTATTTCATTCAAATAACTATAGTAGATCCTCTCTATCCTGACCTATTTAAAAATACTGTCTTTTTATTAATAACTTGTTTTTGAGGAACTGTAAAATTTTGGATGAAAATTGGAGGGAACTCTACTAAAAAATTAATTTGTTGCATTTTAGCCATTACTAAAATGTGTTGTTATTTTGAAGGGGGCATTTATGGAAAAAGATTTTCAATTAATTTATATTCATGGTTCCCCAAAAAAGGTTGTTATTTCGAGAGAGTCTGTATTATAGGGGTCGAAGGATTCAAAATTGTCTACATCGCATTTTTCTTGGTGAGTGCTGTTATGGCCATAGGGCATATCTAAAAATAGACACCACTCCCCTAGAGCACCAGGGNACATTTTTCTTGGTGAGTGCTGTTATGGCCATAGGGCATATCTAAAAATAGACACCACTCCCCTAGAGCACCAGGGATAGCCAATACCTATTGACTGCCCCACCCTCCACCCCTCATGTAGCCAAATGTTTCAGAAAGTTTCCGCGCAAGGCGCGACTACCCGTCAAGTGTTTGTCCTGCCATTGTGCTTTCGCTCACTCTATTACGACTTGGATTTCTCTTGGGTTTTGATTACTGTTTATTGACAAATTATTAAGCTTAATTTTTTTGACATGCCGTCAGCTGTGCAGAAGCATAAAAATTTACTCACATATACTACTCTAGATGGTAGTGGCTTTTATCACATGTAGTGTGCAACCACAGGAAGTCTTCCTCCTGTAGTGATCTCCCCCTCTCTNTAGATGGTAGTGGCTTTTATCACATGTAGTGTGCAACCACAGGAAGTCTTCCTCCTGTAGTGATCTCCCCCTCTCTTTCAGTCCATCCCACATGACAAGCTCAAGACACTTTTCCTCCCCCTACCTTGCCCAACAACGAATTTTACTGGCTTCACCCCTTGGGGTTTATCAGACATTATAAAACAGACAGACATGACCTTCAGTACATTTATACTCTGTCACATGAAACCAGAGTGTCTGTAATCTGGGTTTTGGAATGTAGAGCTTGTGTGTGGTATAAAACACAGCAAAAGTGCAGTTTCGCCATTACTCAAAACCAAGGTTTGTAATTTAAGTTCCACATTGAATTTTAGGTTTCGTGTGCGGTATAAACAACAAAACTTCGGTTTCATTTGTAAATATGGCGCAAAAAAGGATGCAGCATCCAATATTACAGTTTTTGTAATTGTATGGCGACAAGAGATGTCGCAGGTAGGCTTTNTGCAAAAAAGGATGCAGCATCCAATATTACAGTTTTTGTAATTGTATGGCGACAAGAGATGTCGCAGGTAGGCTTTTGTGGTATCACTTTATTCACAAGACATCTGTTTATTAATATAATGTTTCGTTGAAATATCCCCTGGTTTTCTGCGAGAGGACATCAAAAATTGAATTTGCACTTGCAAATAAGTACACAGCGTACAATGTCAACAGTTTTTGTAAATGTTTGGTAAAAAGGATGCAGACACCTTTCTATTTTACTAGGAAGACGTTGTGACAGTTGCACGGAAAAATCATGTTGATTTTACACCAGAGATGATCAAACATGGACTTACAATGCTCAGTAATTCCTTGCACTACTGTTAGTTTTTAACATTTTGATAGACAAGGGAGCGTTCAAGTATTATGTAACGCAATAAGGGGGGGGGTCTTGTAAAACATTACGGTGCTTTACAGGGGGGAGGGAGGGTTCGAACGTCGCGTTACATAACATGTTTTTTTA
>NQII01000177.1:883997-927297 GCA_002778355.1 Clitarchus hookeri | reverse complement strand
GGGGGGGTCAAAAATCTTCAAAAACTGCGTTACGTAATACTTGAACGCTCCCCAAGGGGAAGCTATGTATATGACTTTCAGGTACCATTTTTTTTTTTTAATTAATTTATATTTACTTTAAAGTATGTGAAATTTTTGTGCTAAATGTACCTTTCACCGCTTGATGTTTTTAACATTTTGAGTGTCAAGGGGAGACTTAAGTATGTATATGCCTCTTGGGTATTTTTTTTTTCAAAGATTCACCTATCAAAGATTCTCCTATCAAACAAACTTTTATTTAATTAAAAAAAGTGCAGTTTTCGCACTAGAGATAATTAAATACAGAATAACGCAAAAAATTTCAAATTTTGATGTAAAGGTTGGGTCAAAATCTGTCCAAAATTCCCCAAAAATCTATAGCAACCAACCATATCATANTCAAATTTTGATGTAAAGGTTGGGTCAAAATCTGTCCAAAATTCCCCAAAAATCTATAGCAACCAACCATATCATACAAATCTTATTTATGAAAACATTGAAGGGTCTTATTAAGGTGCTACTGTTATTCAATCAAACAAACTGCACTGAAATCCATTGGGTAGATAAAATTTTATTTCAAACTTCTTTGTTTATACTTTTCAACTCTCATTTATGCTTTCCATGGCTATAAGATGTACCACAACTTACCTTTCACTCCTCGTGTTAATAGTTAACACTGCAGTCTCTCCGGACAACAAACTCATTCTTGGAGTCATTATTTCAAAAGGTAACCTGGAAAATAATCACAATGGCACAATATATACTGCTGATGACTGAAAATTAAATTATTTTCCAAAAAGAGTACATTTTGCCAAAATAAATCATTGTAAAAAAATGATTTGCTAAATGTGTTTCAATCATGGATAATGACTGGTAAAAAGGCCTTGTCACAAGATATAGTCCATTCACAATTTTTTCGGATGTTTTGAAACAAAACACTAGGAGTATAAAATAAAAATCAGTTTTTTAAATTACTTGTATACCACAAATATATAACACCTTGATTAACTTTAAAGTATAATATTCTTGAATAAATGAAACCTTAGCTTAGTATCTTCTATAACTTGTATGATTTATTTTGTATTAATAACCAATTAAAAATGGTGAGAGCTATGATGTGTTGACAATGACTAGTAAGAAATAGTTCAGAGTTAAAAATACTCTTATAACCTAGTTATTGTGGTATGCTATTTGTAAATTAAACATTGGCTATTGATATACTTAAATTTTTAGGTAGCATTGAAGGAAAGAGATAGGAATAAGCGGAGTGAAGCATCTATATATATTTATCTCCATCTACATCCATCTCCATATATATATATATATCTATCTCTATCCATCTCTATCTCTATCCATCTCTATATTTCTCTCTCTCTCTCTCTCTCTCTCTCTCTCTTGCTCTCTCAGGAAGTTCCACACTGCTAGTAGGTGAAAATTATTGCTCACACAAGTAACTAAAAGAGGGAAGGTAGTGAACAAGAAAGGAGGGTGCCCAAACAAAAGTGAGACAGAGATACTGCAACACATGACAAAATGGAAAGAAATGGATTACACGCTCATCAGTTAGTAGTCTCATCTGCAGGCAATATCATTCCGCCTTGAACATTTGTGTTTACAACAGGGATAAATAAAGAATGTGCTGTTTTCAGAAATAAAAGTGGGTGCCATTACACAGTGAGGCAGTATCATTGAAATGGTTCAGGCAGCTATAATGTACATGTACTTTGAGTCTTCATTACATGTTTTTACTAATAAGGTACGGCAAAGATTTTTTTTTTCCCCCCAATTATTAGTGATTATTACTTTTTTAATAATCTTTATGAGACCGATCGTCTTTGTGGAAAATACAGTTGTGAGATGTGTTGAATTGTATTTAAAGATTAACTTGTCAGCTTCCATGCATGTAATGGCATTCAGAAAACATAGTGTGCCTATGAAGTGAGAGTACAATAAAACTTTAGGAAACAATTCTAAAAAGAGAAATTTCAGTTATAATAATGTGATAATTTATCTCACCATTGTCAATTATTATAGCACAATTCTACTATATACACAAAGTTTATGACAATCCCAAGGTAATGCAAATTGCAATTGCAAAGGAGTTAGGAATGTCATGTTATTCTTACCAAGTGTAATGAAATATGTGCTGGTGCTAGCACTTATTGTAATAATAATTACTTTACAAAGGCTCATTTCACAGAGAAATTTGAACTTTTTATTGTTTTATAAGTCTATTTATTCATCATAAAGAAGTTACATTGCCAAATATATNGTCTATTTATTCATCATAAAGAAGTTACATTGCCAAATATATTGATGTACAACATTACGAAGACAATTTTTTTATATCTTGGATAAGATGTTTTCCCGGCTAAGAAGTTTTTTTTCTAGCTGGTCCCGTGAAAAAGTCTTAAACAAGTTTTNATATCATAAAAATCTTATTTATGGAAACATTGAAGGGTCTTATTAAGGTGCTACTGTTATTCAATCAAACAAACTGGACTGAAATCCATTGGGCAGATAAAATTTTATTTCAAACTTCTTTGTTTATACTTTTCAACTCTCATTTATGCTTTCCATGGCTATAAGATGTACCACAACTTACCTTTCACTCCTCGTGCTAATAGTTAACACTGCAGTCTCTCCGGGCAACAAACTCATTCTTGGAGTCATTATTTCAAAAGGTAACCTGGAAAATAATCACAATGGCACAATATATACTGCTGATGACTGAAAATTAAATTATTTTCCAAAAAGAGTACATTTTGCCAAAATAAATCATTGTAAAAAAATTTAAAATTATTTGCTAAATGCATTTTAATCATGGATAATGACTGGTAAAAAGGCCTTGTCACAAGATAATATATTAACTGTACAGCTATTTAAAAATGTATGTAGTCCATTCACAATTTTTTTGGATGTTTTGAAACAAAACACTAGGAGTATAAAATAAAAATCTGTTTTTTAAATTACTTGTATACCACAAATATATAACACCTTGATTAACTTTAAAGTATAATATTCTTGAATAAATGAAACCTTAGCTTAGTATCATCTATAACTTGTATGATTTATTTTGTATTAATAACCAATTAAAAATGGTGAGAGCTATGATGTGTTGACAATGACTAGTAAGAAATAGTTCAGAGTTAAAAATACTGTTATAACCTAGTTATTTTGGTATGCTATTTGTAAATTAAACATTGGCTATTGATATACTTAAATTTTTAGGTAGCATTGAAGGAAAGAGGCAGGAATAAGCGGAGTGAAGCATCTATATATATTTATCTCCATCTACATCCATCTCCATATATATATATATATATATATATATCTCTCTATCCATCTCTATCTCTCTCCCTTTATCTATCTATCTATCTCTCTCTCTATATTTCTCTCTCTCTCTCTCTCTCTATCTCTTGCTCTCTCAGGAAGTTCCACACTGCTAGTAGGTGAAAATTATTGCTCACACAAGTAACTAAAAGAGGGGAGGTAGTGAACAAGAAAGGAGGGTGCCCAAACAAAAGTGAGACAGAGATACTGCAACACATGACAAAATGGAAAGAAATGGATTACACGCTCATCAGTTAGTAGTCTCATCTGCAGACAATATCATTCCGCCTTGAACATTTGTGTTTACAACAGGGATGAATAAAGAATGTGCTGTTTTCAGAAATAAAAGTGGGTGCCATTACACAGTGAGGCAGTATCATTGAAATGGTTCAGGCAGCTATAATGTACATGTACTTTGAGTCTTCATTACATGTTTTTACTAATAAGGTACGGCAAAGATTTTTTTTTTCCCCCCCAATTATTAGTGATTATTACTTTTTTAATAATCTTTATGAGACCGATCGTCATATGTGGAAAATACAGTTGTGAGATGTGTTGAATTGTATTTAAAGATTAACTTGTCAGCTTCCATGCATGTAATGGCATTCAGAAAACATAGTGTGCCTATGAAGTGAGAGTACAATAAAACTTTAGGAAACAATTCTAAAAAGAGAAATTTCAGTTATAATAATGTGATAATTTATCTCACCATTGTCAATTATTATAGCACAATTCTACTATATACACAAAGTTTATGACAATCCCAAGGTACTGCAAATTGCAATTGCAAAGGAGTTAGGAATGTCATGTTATTCTTACCAAGTGTGATGAAATATGTGCTGGTGCTAGCACTTATTGTAATAATAATTACTTTACAAAGGCTCATTTCACAGAGAAATTTGAACTTTTTATTGTTTTATAAGCCTATTTATTCATCATAAAGAAGTTACATTGCCAAATATATTGATGTACAACATTACGAAGACAATTTTTTTATTTCTTGGATAAGATGTTTTCCCGGCTAAGAAGTTTTTTTTCTAGCTGGTCCCGTGAAAAAGTCTTAAACAAGTTTTNTTCTTGGATAAGATGTTTTCCCGGCTAAGAAGTTTTTTTTCTAGCTGGTCCCGTGAAAAAGTCTTAAACAAGTTTTACTGTAATTATGGTTGGACATGTGTTTTGCCGATAATTTGTTAGGAAGATGATGGTCATATAACATGTATTATGTAGAGAATTTCAACCCCAAATCAGACACCTAGTGATAACAACCAAAGAGATCAGATTTACCTTTCTGTGTAATAGTTTATTATTTCTGTAATATTAGTTTGTTTTTTATATTGTCATGCTATGGAGAAAATAAAGAAAAGGCATTTTATGTAAACTTCATCTGACCAGAAGTAATGTTTTCTTTCCTTTTTTTTAAACATTGTTTTCAAATCTGCCCACAAATCAAAACTAGTAGTCAACAGTTTTGCAAAAATTTTCACATGTCGAACCAAGAATGGGTTTTGTTTTCTATGTTGTGCCATGCTGGAGTTTAGTTCTGAAGTCAACTATGATGCTGATCCTGGTCCATCACTACACTACATCATGACACAGCTAAAACTATACATGCACTATCAAGTACTGATACATACTGTTTTGTAATTGTTGTAGTCGATAATCTCCCAGATTTTGATATGTCAGGAGTAATGCTCCACTGCAATTGATGATGTGTTGTTCCTTTATTTTTTATTACCACCTCACGTTTTACACTCTGATGGCTGAAAAACATAATAAACACAAACATATCAAGCTGTAAATAATATTTGGCAAAATGAGGGTCAATACAAGAGTGTTTCAAGTGTGTATTTAGTCGGAGCTGGCAAAAAGAAAATCCTTTCTCTTTTGTACACTCTGGCCAAAAGGCNACTACAGTAGTTGGAAACAACGGAGTTGTTCCTGCTATCCTTTCTCTTTTGTACACTCTGGCCAAAAGGCCGGGAGTGCAACAAACATTTCAGTAGGCTTGCTTGGGCATGGCTAGAACTGAAAATTCCAGGTTCGCAGACCTCTAGAGAAAGTTATCATAATACACTCTACAACTGCAGTTCTTACAGTGACTAGGTTACCGACATTGGATATGGGGCTACCAGAAGTAGTGGTTACGGACAATAGTTTTCAGTTGAAGGAGTTTGACCACTTTTTGACTTTAATGGTATTTTCCACACGAAAAGAGCCACGGAAGGGTAAATACAAACAATCAAGGTAGCCATGTTAAAGCAGTTAGCTGAGCAACATCCACACCAAAACAAGACAGTGCAACACTTGTTAGATTCGTTTTTATTTGAATACTGGATCATACCCTACTCTGTGATACACAAATTCCCTGCAGAGCTATTCTTGAATAGGAAGCCCTGCACTAGACTTACTTCGCTAAAGCCATCCTCGCTGCAGTCAATGGAACTCTAGCAGAACCACATCAAATTTTGCATGGTCAAAAATCAAGGTCTTCTGAGTGGGAGAAGAAATCTAGTTGAATATGATAACAGGGAAGGATAGAGACTGGATCAATGGCAAAGTGCAAAATATAATGAGTTTGGTTACTGTTATGTTCCATACCATATGCCATCTTGGTTCATACTGTCTTGCCAACCTTCTTGCCTATTATGTCTCTCCTATCACTGTAGACTACACTTGCCCATCCTAACAATTTTTGGTTAATCTAAAGAGTAATTACTTTTCTTTAAACAAAGCACTTTTGCTTTACATTATCCTTAAAACTTCAATATTATNTCCATACTGTCTTGCCAACCTTCTCGCTTATTATGTCTCTCCTATCACTATAGACTACACTTGCCCATCCTAACAATTTTTGGTTAATCTAAAGAGTAATTACTTTTCTTTAAACAAAGCACTTTTGCTTTACATTATCCTTAAAACTTCAATATTATATACTTTATATACAGTTTGATCCATAATTGCCCTTCTACAAATTCAGTCGCCTGGGAGGCTGCCTCCATCTTACACTGCGTCTGACCACCCCTTCCTTTCCTGCATCCCCACCAAAACATTGGTCAACACTTGTTTCTGATGAGCCATGAAAACATCTTAAGTCTGTTCTAGGGGATATTCCAGTCCCTCGATTACCATTCTGCACAACAATTCTGAAGTCTGTTTTTGCAGACAACTGAAAACCTCGGGAATCACCCTGACCATCAAATTCTTCATTATCTGTCCCTTTCTTACATGCTGCCCTGGGCTCGTCTAGCTGCAATTGTTTCCTTGATGACTTGGTTCCAGTATCTCTGGTTGTAACTGCTCCCTTATTTCCTTCTGAAGACTGTGGTTCGCCAATGGGCTTCCTTATCTGCCGTCCACCCACTTCAGCGAATGGAGGTGTGCCTGCTCCCCGACTGCCTGTGCTCTGAATTCCCAAGTGGCTTTGTCGCAGATGGTTGGCATAGCAAAATCAAATGATTTCCCCCACTTTTCCCTCATAAGTATTCTGCCCTACCACATTAAGCACCTGTCCTGGTATCCACAGACTCCTCTCTCCTTTGACACTTTGCAATAAACCTTACTCTCCTGCAGCAAAAAAATTTTCCTCACTGACCCATCTGGGATTCTGCTTTTTAGGATACCGGTACTCTGGCAATGTAGTTTTTAGTAGTTGTAGTTTGGTACGAGGCCTCCGTTTCAGAAGCAATTGTGTGTGGTGTGTTGCGGTAGCGGAACATCCATTGATCAATTGTGCTTTTAGTGGACTGTGCTGTACCCTCCAGTGAATCTTCAATGTCTTATTTTCCTATCGTACCCTTAATTGATTGCACTATTCTTTCTGCTGCTCCATTTCATTGCGGGTGAAAGGAAGATGTCAGCTGTAAATCTATTGCCATGCTCTTACAGTATGTCTTGAATTCTCCAGACCTGAACTGAGGTCCATTATTTGCAAAAAAATGTCTCTGGTAACCCATAAGCAGCAAACTTGGATCTTAGACATTCAATAGTTCTTGCTGCTGTCGTCAAACTCATCAATTCCACCTCCACCCACTTGGAATATGCATCTACCATGATAAGCATCTGTTTTTGGTCCCTCTCTGAAAAATTAATATGCACTCGTTCCCATACTCTACTGGTGGATGGCCTCGCCAAACACCTATATTTTGGGTTTTTGGGTTGAGACATTAGCCATAGAGTACACTGCTTCACTATGCACCAGTCAAGGATATCCCTCACGTAACATTTGGAGCATCTTCTCCACAAGTTGCTCTGGCATAACTACTGGATCACCCCACAATAGGCAACACTGCTCAACTGCCAGTTCGTCATTCTTTTGTAAGAATGGTTTCAGCCTCTCATCCACCCTGCCAGCCACCCATGCATATTATACTCCTTCAGCAGCTTCAGTATGTCATCTTGTTCCATGGCCTGCCTAATCCGAGCTGGCTTTAGCCGTGCATTATGGACTACACTCACAGAATAGACTGGGTGCTCTACCGGTTCTGAATGGGGAAGCGGCAACCTCGACAAGGCATCTGCACTCTCTATTTCCTGTCCTCTTCAATACTGCACCTCATAGTTGTAACCAGACAGTAACAACGCCCAACATTGCATCCTAGCTGCTGTAAAACAGGGTACATCTTTACTGGGTCATAGAATCGCAACAAATGGCTGATTGTCTGCGTACAGCACAAATTTACGTCCATACAAATACTTGTGGGATTTTTTCACTGCAAAAATGATGCTCAACGCTTCTTTTTGTAAATGGCAATAATTCTTCTCTACCTTTGATAGCGTTTTTGAACCAAAACAGCTCCCACCCATACTGAGGCATTGCTTACAAGGGATTTCTTGGCATCATACGGTATCTAAACTGGGGCTAGTAAAATCCATGCCTTACTAGCCTCAAAAACTTCCTGACATTGATCCGTCCAGTTTCACACTACATCTTTACTCAGTAAATCATAAAATGGCCACATGCAGCTTGCCATGTGAGTAACAAACTTGGCGTAGAAAGTTAACAGACCTGCATATGCTCTCAATTCTGTGACATCCTTCGGCATGGGAACATGTTGAATTGCTTCCACTAAGTCTACAGCTGGTTGAATTCCACTAGAACTGATACAGTAACCTAAGCATTTTACCTCTGATTCCAGGAATTTGCATTTTTATGTGGTAACACTGACTCCATAACTTTGGAGCCTATTTAACACACCCTCTAGAATCTGACTGCACTCCTGTATCGAGGGGCTCGTTATCAAGATTTCATCAAGATACGCAACTATGCATGGAATTTCCTGTAGGATCTGCTTGATCACAGCTTGGAAAGCACTGGGCGCAGAACAGAATCCATATGGAATCCACCTGTACTGGTAAAATCCCTTATGCGTATTAACTACCAGTACCTCACGTACTTCTTCCCCTACTACCAACTACTTATATGCACTTGATAGGTCCAAGACACAAAACACTTTCCCTTTTCCAATGGAAGAAAATATGTTTTCAATGCATGGTAATGGATGATGTTCTGGTTCCACATTGGGATTGACTGTCTTTTTGAAATCAGCACATATCTTAAGTCCTCCATCTGCCTTAGGAAATATCACTAATGGACGAGCCCATCTGCTATGTGTGATCTTTTCTAACGGCCTGTCCAACTCCTCTCCCACTTTGTCCCATATAGCATACCGCACAGACCTCGCCTTCCAGAACTCTGACACATAATTATTTTTTAATATAGAAATTGCTTGTAACTTACGAATCTCCCCAAATTAACCACTGAATTCTTTTGCATATTTCTGCATGAGATTCTGAAGAACTACTTTACATTATTGCATGCGTTCTAGAGACTGGTTCTTCCCCAAATCATTTACTGCCTTAGGAATTACTGTTTGACCTACCTCCTAGTGCTGGTTGTCCACTGACACTGCAAATACTGTTTGTCAGTCCAGTTGTAGCACTGACAAACAGTCCCGCCCCATCAGTGATGGTAACCGCCATTCACCCGAGTCCACCACTAACTGTGCCAGCTTCCGAGCTTCATTGCCATGTTTTACACATACCTCAATGGTCCCTTTCAGCAGTAACTGCTCCCCAAAATATGTCCTCAACTGAATATATGCCCTTTGCAAAGGAATGTCTGGCCAATTTGCACAATACACATTGTATAGTATAAGAGAAATTGCCGCCCCATATTTATTTCCATTGTTAGTGGTTTTCCAGACACCTCCATTGTTACTTTGTATGTTTCCTTCACTTTGTTTGTCAAGCCCACATGCCATAAGTCCATAATGTTCTGTACCGTATCTCCTGCTCTGTTTGTATCTCACCTTGTTTAGCACTCCAACGTTTACGAGCTAAATATCCCACTTTACCGTAGTTATTGCTCTTATACTTTATAAACCGACAACCATTAGCCAAGTACCCCAACTTTCAACATCAAAAACACTCCCTATTCTCCTCTTTACCTTTTTCCTTCTCTTGCCTCTTCAGTTTATCACGCATTTGTTCCATAGCCTTACAAACTTCCCTTTTGTCTAGTTTTGCATCTGTTGTCGACGTATAGAACCACTTCTGTTGTTTTTTCTGCCTGTTCCTTTATTGTAGCATTCTTGTATGCTTGCTCACAAGTGCATTCTTCCTCAATCAATTTCTGCTGCATGTGATGATTATAAATGCCACTCACAAACCTGTGCCGCAATGCCACTTTCAGAAATGTACCAACGTTACACATCAATGCTAACCTTTTTATTTCCAACGAATATTCGGCCACTGTCTCATCTGCTTTCTGTCTCCTGCTGTAGAACTTGAACCTCTCTGCCCCAATGTAAGTTTTAGGTACATGGTGTTTCTTCAGAATATTTTGAAATTTTGCAAATGTGTTCTTGCATGGCTTATCTGGAGCAACCAAATTTCATAGCACGCGAAACACATTTTTCCAGATCACAGACAAAAGTACCCGCACCTGCTTAGTCTCCGGCCCCGAATTTGCGTCTATGTAGTAACTTAACTGCATCAGATATGCTACACCATCGTCTGAATTTTCATCAAATTCTGAAACTAACCTGAACATTGGAATCATTTACGTATATAATTAACTGTTACAGCATAATCCCCACTCGTTGCCACAGTTATGTTCTATGCCTTACGCCATCTTGGTCCATATTCTCTTGCCAACCTTTTCGGCTATGTCTCTCTCTAATCACTACACACTACAGTTACTCACCTAGTAAATACAAACGAAAATACCAGATTGGTTCATGCAGACCATATGAGAAGGAAACCTAAGCTTCAAGAGTGCTAATGGCAGGTGCACCCCCGAGATAGTGCAGTTGTTAGAGACTGCTGCAAAAATAAGGAACTGCGTTAAAACGATAGTCAACAATGGCAAAATAAATTATTGCTATAGCGAGTTATCGTTATAACAAAATTTATGGTGCCCCGTAATTTATTTAATTGTATTTTACTTGTAGATCATGTGTTTAAAGAATGCCGTAAACTACGCGTATACAGAGACAAGTCAGTACTCTGACAGCAGCATTATGCAACGACCAGCAGACGCGCGCGACGTTGCTTCTTCATTCATTCTTCTTCCCCTCCCCCAAATTTTCGGGTTGCGGGAGGGAGTTAGTTGCTTACCAATCAGTGCGCTACTTCACTCTCCTTGTCTCTCTCTTTCACCTACCTCTTCTTCTCCTGCTCCGTAACCTCTTTGAAAAAATCAGTCACGCCTAAAAGCAGAGCTTCCACATGTTTACATTTCCCCTCCCCTCCCTTTCACATTCATGTTGCAGATCGATTAATTCCTCCAAACCTTCTTTGTTTCCGTGTAAGGCAGAGGATAGCCAACATGGTGAGAAGGGAAGAGGCGACACTATGTTTTTTTGAAGAATGACATTCCAGAACGGAAAAAAAAAAAAAAAAAACCCCAGCACATCACTTTATAAAAACAAAAACATTAAGGAAGCCGGCTGCCCACCAAAGTTATTGACGTTGTTCTTTTAATGACCTTAGGGTACCGTTATCTTAATTCCGCCACCATTCCCCTCCTCCCCATCCTACAATTTTCCAGCATACCCCTCTTTTCGTGCCATCGACTAGCTCTACTACCATTCGTACCTCTCCCCTCCACTATCGTACCCTCTTCCTTATTCCTCACAACACCCGCCCGCTCCTCTTCTCTAGCTCTGGGTGACGTGAGTGTTCCCATGCGACACAGACTAACAAAGGCTGGCTCTCATGTGGCAAGTGGGTGAATGTCACTTGCGATAAGTGTTTAAACATTATTGCTATAGCGAAAGACTTTATTAACAGATTTGCGTTATAAATGAAATTAAGTACCTTTCAAATTATAGGGAAAATGACGGTGCATTTAAAAACTATCGCAATAGCGGACGTGACACTATAGGCCATACTCGTTATAACGCGGTTCCACCGCAATTGGACAACAGTAAAGACCATCTTTTTACAAGAAGTCTGGCAGCTCCCCCCAAGGCAGGTCATGGTCCAAGTCGGGGACAAACAGAATGCTGATTGCATAGCCAGTGGCACAGAAAATTGAAAATTAAAAGAAGAGACCCCAGATTGTTGAGAAGTTCTACAGGAGATCCGCAAGTAGCAGAAAAAAGCAAATTGAAATAAGAGAAAGGAAACTTCAATCATCAATGAAAAGGCATATGGTGGTTGAAGGAAGAGAAAGATTTTCCTCAACAGCTGAAAAGCTTTGAAATGGTGATATCCACATTCAAGGTCTGCGATGCTCAAATAGGTTCAGGAGAGTCCTGAGATAGCTAGACTGGTGAAACACTGTTTTAGTTCCAGAACAGGAAGTACAATATGTTAAAAAAAAAAAAAAGAGGGAAAAGTGTGGTGACTCAGTTAACAATACCTGTAGTGTGACCCTANGGACAAACAGAATGCTGATTCCATAGCCAGTGGCACAGAAAATTGAAAATTAAAAGAAGAGACCCCAGATTGTTGAGAAGTTCTACAGGAGATCCGCAAGTAGCAGAAAAAAGCAAATTGAAATAAGAGAAAGGAAACTTCAATCATCAATGAAAAGGCATATGGTGGTTGAAGGAAGAGAAAGATTTTCCTCAACAGCTGAAAAGCTTTGAAATGGTGATATCCACATTCAAGGTCTGCGATGCTCAAATAGGTTCAGGAGAGTCCTGAGATAGCTAGACTGGTGAAACACTGTTTTAGTTCCAGAACAGGAAGTACAATATGTTAAAAAAAAAAAAAAGAGGGAAAAGTGTGGTGACTCAGTTAACAATACCTGTAGTGTGACCCTATGCCTGCACACAGTTGCATGGACATNATCTGAAGAGGGAAAAGTGTGGTGACTCAGTTAACAATACCTGTAGTGTGACCCTATGCCTGCACACAGTTGCATGGACATGGTGGCCAGATAAACATGCCAGCATCTGCCAGACATTTATACAGTGACATTGAAGATATAAGAAGTATGTTCTGAAATTTCTTAAAATCATATATGTATCACATAAATTAAAATTAATGTAATATACAAATCTGCTAAAAATGAATCTAAATTTTTTTTTAATTATACAATCAGGAACAGAGAAATGTTTTTTTCTATCCTGACAGTTTACAACTTCGAATCTTATAAATAGATTTTGCTGATTAATGAAACTTATTTTTGAACAGTTTTCAGAGTTTAGACATAATGTAATGATTGTTGGAGGAGCTAAAACAGGAACTATGATGTACACAAATGTATGTATTACGTTCCTAATTAACCACATGTTTGTGGCACGCTGTACATGAACAACAAAGAAATATCGGTAGTTTACTCACATTCTGCCAGTGGGAGGTAATTTTGAACAGCTTAATCAGAAGAAAACTTCTCCAGTGGCAGATCTAGAATCCAATTAAGGAGAGGGACCACTTAAGGAGTGATGCATTGTACATTACATTAAGTTTAAATGCTACATATATACGTCAGTACTTAGTGGCGAGATTATCTAAATAGTTTTTATAATTACCTGGTATTATACTAAGTGCATGTATTAACACTGCATTATTAAAANGCGAGATTATCTAAATAGTTTTTATAATTACCTGGTATTATACTAAGTGCATGTATTAACACTGCATTATTAAAAATGTACTTGGTTTCAAAAATAATCTTATTTTATACAGTATAAAAAGGAGAAGCTGAAGTCCTTGAGCCCCCTCTCCTTCCTTTTGGACACATCCTTGCTTATCACATTCGGAACTTTTGAAAAATCATAAGTAGAGCACTGAGTTCTCCATCACAACATACAGTTNCATCCTTGCTTATCACATTCGGAACTTTTGAAAAATCATAAGTAGAGCACTGAGTTCTCCATCACAACATACAGTTCGTCATATAATGCAAGGTTTTAATCAAAACCATGTCACCAGACACAACAAATTGTACACATGGTAATTAATAATAAAATATTTATTACCTACCAAAACAGTAACTATAAACCAGCAACCTAAAAATAACCCTCATTGCCCTAAAAATAGCCATACTCAGAAGGAGACATCTAAATTAAATGACACATTGTCCAGATAATAAGAACAATTATACAAAAACTGATGACATCAGCTCAAAGCAATGGTTGCACCATCCCTAAGCATGGATACATGCTGCAATATCGTTCAGCATGGAGTCTTAAAGATATTTAATGCTATCTTGTGGAAGGCTATTTCATAAATTTCTTGGAACTACCACTTTAGATGCTGCAGACCTGTTGGACTCCCTACATGTTTTATAGGCAATATGTCTGGCGACTTGGCTGACCAAGAAAGGGTGCTGACAGTGCAAAGGTAGTTCTGGGAAAGCCATGCTATACGTCGGAGGGCATTATCCTGTTCAAAAATTTGCCTGTTAGAGCTACAACATGAGGTTGTTGCTCCTGAAAGTACTGCAATGCTGTCAGCATTTTAGTATCCACAACCAAGAANTTAGAGCTACAACATGAGGTTGTTGCTCCTGAAAGTACTGCAATGCTGTCAGCATTTTAGTATCCACAACCAAGAAGGACTGAAAACCATAAAAGATTGCTCCACACAGCATGGAATCAACAGTTCTGAGAGTATGTTGCTCAACAATAAAGTAAGGGGTTTGTGTGCTGCCCAGTGCCCTCCATAGTTGAGTATGGTTACCATCTTTGTATAGACAAAATCTGGATTCATCACTAAAACAATGCACTGTCCATCCTCAGTTGTCCATGGCTCTTAATTTAGAATAAACTGAGAAAAAAAATGCCCTTGTATTCTGGGTAACTATGGAAGATGGCATAAGAGATAGTGAATGAAAGTTTTCTTTTGCAATTCACCTTGCAATAGTGTGGGAGAAAAAAAGGGTCACTAGATGCTAATTTTGGTTATTANCAAGTTTTCTTTTGCAATTCACCTTGCAATAGTGTGGGAGAAAAAAAGGGTCACTAGATGCTAATTTTGGTTATTATGAAACTTTATTCATCTTATATTCAGTTAAGTCTTATACAGTGGAACCCTCTTATAAGGTTCTTCAGGGGTCCGCAAGAAAGTGACACTATAAGCAGGAAAACACTACAAGNCTTATAAGGTTCTTCAGGGGTCCGCAAGAAAGTGACACTATAAGCAGGAAAACACTACAAGAGGGAAACACAAAAAAATTCTAGAATCGGGACATCAAAAGCTATAAAATTATGCACCATAATAAACACACAACTTTATAAAATGAACAAAATTAATATTTTTTTAAAATACATAATCTTTTATGAAATTTTATCTCCTGGTTGCAAAATCATAAAATTAGTAAATGAGCAAAAGATAACTGTACATGCAAAACAAGCACAATTGTTCGTGACAGTTTGTCTCCTGGTACCAAAGCACACAAAATTGTTTACAAGCAAAATACGTAATATATAATCTTTCATGGAAGTTTGTCTCCTAGTTGCAACAATGATTCGGTTCAGAGTAGTCACTGGGATTTCCAAATTCCGAGCAATTGCTGTGCTTGTTCTACTGGGATTACTGTCCACATGNGCCCCGAATTTGCGTCTATGTAGTAACTTAACTGCATCAGATATGCTACACCATCGTCTGAATTTTCATCAAATTCTGAAACTAACCTGAACATTGGAATCATTTACGCATATAATTAACTGCTACAGCATAATCCCCACTCGTTGCCACAGTTATGTTCTATGCCTTACGCCATCTTGGTCCATATTCTCTTGCCAACCTTTTCGGCTATGTCTCTCTCTAATCACTACACACTACAGTTACTCACCTAGTAAATACAAACAAAAATACCAGATTGGTTCATGCAGACCATTTGAGAAGGAAACCTAAGCTTCAAGAGTGCTAATGGCAGGTGCACCCCCGAGATAGTGCAGTTGTTAGAGACTGCTGCAAAAATAAGGAACTGCGTTAAAACGATAGTCGACAATGGCAAAATAAATTATTGCTATAGCGAGTTATCGTTATAACAAAATTTATGGTGCCCCGTAATTTATTTAATTGTATTTTACTTGTAGATCATGTGTTTAAAGAATGTCGTAAACTACGCGTATACAGAGACAAGTTAGTACAAAAAATTAACTCTGACAGCAGCATTATGTAACGACCAGCAGACGAGCGCGACGTTGCTTCTTCATTCATTCTTCTTCCCCTCCCCCAAATTTTCGGGTTGCGGGAGGGAGTTAGTTGCTTACCAATCAGTGCGCTACTTCACTCTCCTTGTCTCTCTCTTTCACCTACCTCTTCTTCTCCTGTCCCCCTCTCCCTCCTGCTCCGTAACCTCTTTGAAAAAATCAGTCACGCCTAAAAGCAGAGCTTCCACATGTTTACATTTCCCCTCCACTCCCTTTCACATTCATGTTGCAGATCGATTAATTCCTCCAAATTTTCTTTGTTTCCGTGTAAGGCAGAGGATAGCCAACATGGTGAGAAGGGAAGAGGCGACACTATGTTTTTTTGAAGAATGACATTCCAGAACGGAAAAAAAAAAAAAAAACCCCAGCACATCACTTTATAAAAACAAAAACATTAAGGAAGCCGGCTGCCCACCAAAGTTGTTGACGTTGTTCTTTTAATGACCTTAGGGTACCGTTATCTTAAACCCGCCACCATTCCCCTCCTCTCCATCCTACAATTTTCCAGCATACCCCTCTTTTCGTGCCATCGACTAGCTCTACTCCCATTCGTACCTCTCCCCTCCACTATCGTACCCTCTTCCTTATTCCTCACAACACCCGCCCGCTCCTCTTCTCTAGCTCTGGCCGACGTGAGTGTTCCCATGCGACACAGACTAACAAAGGCTGGCTCTCATGTGGCAAGTGGGTGAATGTCACTTGCGATAAGTGTTTAAACATTTTAAAAATACGAGTTTACAAATGTTCGTATTGCTATAGCGAAAGACTTTATTAACAGATTTGCGTTATAAATGAAATTAAGTACCTTTCAAATTATAGGGAAAATGACGGTGCATTTAAAAACTATTGCAATAGCGGACGTGACACTATAGGCCATACTCGTTATAACGCGGTTCCACCGCAACTGGACAACAGTAAAGACCATCTTTTTACAAGAAGTCT
Source organism: Clitarchus hookeri (assembly GCA_002778355.1). Taxonomy (NCBI): domain Eukaryota; kingdom Metazoa; phylum Arthropoda; class Insecta; order Phasmatodea; family Phasmatidae; genus Clitarchus; species Clitarchus hookeri. The sequence continues at coordinate 910,390 of NQII01000177.1, read as the reverse complement.
GGCAGCTCCCCCCAAGGCAGGTCATGGTCCAAGTCGGGGACAAACAGAATGCTGATTCCATAGCCAGTGGCACAGAAAATTGAAAATTAAAAGAAGAGACCCCAGATTGTTGAGAAGTTCTACAGGAGATCCGCAAGTAGCAGAAAAAAGCAAATTGAAATAAGAGAAAGGAAACTTCAATCATCAATGAAAAGGCATATGGTGGTTGAAGGAAGAGAAAGATTTTCCTCAACAGCTGAAAAGCTTTGAAATGGTGATATCCACATTCAAGGTCTGCGATGCTCAAATAGGTTCAGGAGAGTCCTGAGATAGCTAGACTGGTGAAACACTGTTTTAGTTCCAGAACAGGAAGTACAATATGTTAAAAAATCTGAAGAGGGAAAAGTGTGGTGACTCAGTTAACAATACCTGTAGTGTGACCCTATGCCTGCACACAGTTGCATGGACATGGTGGCCAGATAAACATGCCAGCATCTGCCAGACATTTATACAGTGACATTGAAGATATAAGAAGTATGTTCTGAAATTTCTTAAAATCATATATGTATCACATAAATTAAAATTAATGTAATATACAAATCTGCTAAAAATTAATCTAAATTTTTTTTAAATTATACAATCAGGAACAGAGAAACGTTTTTTTCTATCCTGACAGTTTACAACTTCGAATCTTATAAATACATTTTGCTGATTAATGAAACTTATTTTTGAACAGTGTTCAGAGTTTAGACATAATGTAATGATTGTTGGAGGAGCTAAAACAGAAACTGTGATGTACACAAATGTATGTATTACGTTCCTAATTAACCACATGTTTGTGGCACGCTGTACATGAACAACAAAGAAATATCGGTAGTTTACTCACATTCTGCCAGTGGAAGGTAATTTTGAACAGCTTAATCAGAAGAAAACTTCTCCAGTGGCAGATCTAGAATCCAATTAAGGAGAGGGACCACTTAAGGAGTGATGCATTGTACATTACATTAAGTTTAAATGCTACATATATACGTCAGTACTTAGTGGAGAGATTATCTAAATAGTTTTTATAATTTCCTGGTATTATACTAAGTGCACACATTAACACTGCATTATTAAAAATGTACTTGGTTTCAAAAATAATCTTATTTTATACAGTATAAAAAGGAGAAGCTGAAGTCCTTGAGCCCCCTCTCCTTCCTTTTGGACATATCCTTGCTTATCACATTCGGAACTTTTGAAAAATCATAAGTAGAGCACTGAGTTCTCCATCACAACATACAGTTCGTCATATAATGCAAGGTTTTAATCAAAACCATGTCACCAGACACAACAAATTGTACACATGGTAATTAATAATAAAATATTTATTACCTACCAAAACAGTAACTATAAACCAGCAACCTAAAAATAACCCTCATTGCCCTAAAAATAGCCATACTCAGAAGGAGACATCTAAATTAAATGACACATTGTCCAGATAATAAGAACAATTATACAAAAACTGATGACATCAGCTCAAAGCAATGGTTGCACCATCCCTAAGCATGGATACATGCTGCAATATCGTTCAGCATGGAGTCTTAAAGATATTTAATGCTATCTTGTGGAAGGCTATTTCATAAATTTCTTGGAACTACCACTTTAGATGCTGCAGACCTGTTGGACTCCCTACATGTTTTATAGGCAATATGTCTGGCGACTTGGCTGACCAAGAAAGGGAGCTGACAGTGCAAAGGTAGTTCTGGGAAAGCCATGCTATACGTCGGAGGGCATTATCCTGTTCAAAAATTTGCCTGTTGGAGCTACAACATGAGGTTGTTGCTCCTGAAAGTACTGCAATGCTGTCAGCATTTTAGTATCCACAACCAAGAAAGACTGAAAACCATAAAAGATTGCTCCACACAGCATGGAATCAACAGTTCTGAGAGTATGTTGCTCAACAATAAAGTAAGGGGTTTGTGTGCTGCCCAGTGCCCTCCATAGTTGAGTATGGTTACCATCTGTGTATAGACAAAATCTGGATTCATCACTAAAACAATGCACTGTCCATCCTCAGTTGTCCATGGCTCTTAATTTAGAATAAACTGAGAAAAAAAATGCCCTTGTATTCTGGGTAACTATGGAAGATGGCATAAGAGATAGTGAATGCAAGTTTTCTTTTGCAATTCACCTTGCAATAGTGTGGGAGAAAAAAAGGGTCACTAGATGCTAATTTTGGTTATTATGAAACTTTATTCATCTTATATTCAGTTAAGTCTTATACAGTGGAACCCTCTTATAAGGTTCTTCAGGGGTCCGCAAGAAAGTGACACTATAAGCAGGAAAACACTACAAGAGGGAAACACAAAAAAATTCTAGAATCGGGACATCAAAAGCTATAAAATTATGCACCATAATAAACACACAACTTTATAAAATGAACAAAATTAATATTTTTTTAAAATACATAATCTTTTATGAAATTTTATCTCCTGGTTGCAAAATCATAAAATTAGTAAATGAGCAAAAGATAACTGTACATGCAAAACAAGCACAATTGTTCGTGACAGTTTGTCTCCTGGTACCAAAGCACACAAAATTGTNACATGCAAAACAAGTATAATTGTTCGTGGCAGTTTGTCTCCTGGTACCAAAGCACACAAAATTGTTTACAAGCAAAATACGTAATATAAAATCTTTCATGGAAGTTTGTCTCCTGGTTGCAATAATGATTCAGTTCAGAGTAGTCACTGGGATTTCCAAATTCCGAGCAATTGCTGTGCTTGTTCTACTGGGATTACTGTCCACATGCTTGATGAAAATTTCTGTCTTTTCTTAGATGCACTCATTTAAATTTTTCACTAAAACTGTTTCAAGGACGAATTAATTTTCACAATGTAAATATTAACTAGGCATGTGCGAAGGTCGTTTTTTAAATGCGAAGAGAAGTCGAAGCGTAGCTTGCATCATGCAAAAGAATTTAAAAAAAAAATCGAAGTCGAAAGATTAAAACATATATATATATAAATTTATAGTAGGTTACAGTTTTCAAGTGTATTCAACTCATTTGTACTGTTACTGCCAAAAAAGTGTATGCCTACTAGACACTGAGCAATGGAATAAAATATATCCTAATCTTGCACTGCAGAAAAACTGAAATATCAAAATCTGCAAGAAAGTAATCATNATTAAAACATATATATATATAAATTTATAGTAGGTTACAGTTTTCAAGTGTATTCAACTCATTTGTACTGTTACTGCCAAAAAAGTGTATGCCTACTAGACACTGAGCAATGGAATAAAATATATCCTAATCTTGCACTGCAGAAAAACTGAAATATCAAAATCTGCAAGAAAGTAATCATTATACATTTAGATACCTACAAACTTTATAAAAACTACCATACTCCATATATTCAGTCCCATTTGGCACCACCACCGCATAGTGATTTAAATGGGTGGCTATAAACATTTGGTCTCTTCCCTTTCCTCCTCCAAGGACCCTTGTCAATGTCAGGCTAGATAGTAAACTTGCTGGATGGTGGTGGCATTAGGGCCTCAGAGGAAGACAGTTGAGCCACTTTTACTGCTTACAAGGAAAGTGTACAGTTCTTCCAAAAAGACGTATCAGCTGTGGTACATACATCATCCCAATTCCCGCACCACGTGATAAATGCGTTAACCGTTATGACATTACTGTACATGTCAAAATTAGAAAGGCAAAGAAACGTGAATTTTTTGAGACAGAAAATCTACACTGTATTTGTGTTATGTTATGGTCGGTCACCCTCCTTAAACAGCATTCCACTGGTATGTGTCACCCATAACGTCTTGTTCGCCTAACAAGAGAGAGAAAGAGACAAAGGAAAGCGTGGGGCAGTAAACACATTCTCTCTCCCCCCTTGCTGGCAGGCCAACCCTCGGCAATGTCAAACTGGTAGATTATCTCTGCAGGGTGGAGCTTGGGATAAAAACTACAAACTTGGTTTGAAAAACAGTGTAAGTTGAGCATCTTTTCCATTGTGGTTTTCCTTTCCCAGCCCCAGCCTGCTTCCTTCCACAGGACAACTTTCAAAAGGCTGGCAGATGAAATCGAAGGTACAGAAGTCTTCGATTCGCCTTCGAAAATGTGAAGCTTCGCACACCCCTAATATTAAACTCTTTAATCCATTTACATTCTCGTAAAAAAATAAACAATGGATATGATTCCATAGAGGAATGCATACAAGTAAAGCGCACCATATTCTTGTGTGCAAATGTGACAGCTCACGACTTCTGTAGTTATTCCAGATGTACAAAGTTGTGCACACTGAGCTTCAGTGCCTAGCCAGAAGTGTAACCACTTGATGGTGGTTACTCGATGGCGTTTACGAATAAAGAAAATACTGCACTGACGTAAACAAAACGTGTGAATATGTAATGAAATACTTTCAGTTGTGAATTGAAGTTATGTGAAATGGTTTGGTGACAAGAAATAAATTACTGAATCAGAAACAGTTTGCATTATTCGCGGGAAAACGAAAACATTATTTCCGGGAATGTTTGTTATTGTTCTTATGGACAAACATTCGGGACCAGAAAAATCCTGCATTATAGACGGGGAAAACCCTTTAAACTGGAACCTTATAAGCGGGTTCTACTGTATGACAGAGCAAGCTACCAAAAAAATGTGGGTGGTTTGTATGCTGTTTCAGACAAGAGTGTACAATGAGCACTGAGCAGGGGCAGTACAGTACGGGTGCAGCAGTGAGGAGTGGCATAAAAGGGGCCAAAAGCTATTTTGTAATGNCGGGACCAGAAAAATCCTGCATTATAGACGGGGAAAACCCTTTAAACGGGAACCTTATAAGCGGGTTCTACTGTATGACAGAGCAAGCTACCAAAAAAATGTGGGTGGTTTGTATGCTGTTTCAGACAAGAGTGTACAATGAAAACTGAGCAGGGGCAGTACAGTACGGGTGCAGCAGTGAGGAGTGGCATAAAAGGGGCCAAAAGCTATTTTGTAATGGCCTTCAACATCTGCTTGCTATACAGATAACTTGGATAGACGAAGAGGGATTTTCATTTCAGTATTTACGTGGTGTCACATGGTATCTACTGTACTTTGTCACTAGACTTGTAAAAATCAATGGCCGTAATAAAGAAATTTTCCTAAACTGCAGAATAAAAATGAAATTTGGTGAAATATTCTAAAGAAACAAACATTTCTGAAGCTGATCGCAAGTTTGACATGAGTGCAATATGTGGAATTGGCAGAAAGATTTTCAAATGGTACCAACTGCAGTCTTTGTGCAAAGCTTTGAGAGGCCTAAACCTGGAAAACATCCAATGTTGGAAGAAAAACTTACATAATCTGAGCAAAGACAGCATGAAAATGTAATGTCATTAAGTGTCAACTTTTAAAAACAAAGGCCCGCATAATTGCACATGACTGTGGAATCTCACTAGCAACTTTTCAGGTAATGGACAGCTGGATTACACAAAATTAAACATACATGATTTTGGCTAAAATAAAGTACATCTATCTGCCATAAACTATTAGCATATTTAGAAAATAAGTTACTGAACTTGCAAGGATATATCATTAAACCAGCTACAGAATAAGAGGCAAACCTGTAATGCTGATCAAACTCCCAGGTTCTTTGATATGGCAGAGAATTATACAGCTGCCAAAAAAGGGTAAAATTAAGTAAATGTTCACAACACAGATAAATGAAGAAACCTACGACAGTTATGCCCTCATGCACAGCTGATGGGCCACCTTATATAATTCTGCGTCTGAAATTGAAAAAACTAATTTTTTCATGTAATGTGGTTGTCCGAGCCAATGTAAATGGTTGGACAACCAATGAGCTTGTCACTGACTAGGTACATTGTGTGTGGCTAAAATACCATGTTTCCAAAATACACTCTTATTACTGGAGATATGATGTCCCAACTCCAACCCTCNGGTTGTCCGAGCCAATGTAAATGGTTGGACAACCAATGAGCTTGTCACTGACTAGGTACATTGTGTGTGGCTAAAATACCATGTTTCCAAAATACACTCTTATTACTGGAGATATGATGTCCCAACTCCAACCCTCGACATGAGCATCAACAGGTCATTCAAAACTAATTTGAAGTCTCTATACATGAAGTGGCTGTGACCACTTCTGATCACAAACTGACAACTGGTAAAATTAAAAATCCATCAGCTTCACAGCTAGTTGCTTGGGTATGTGCGGCATGGAGAGCAATGAACAGTTCTGTAATCCAATGTGTGTTTGTGAAGTGCTGCATTTCAAATGCAATGGATNTGCGGCATGGAGAGCAATGAACAGTTCTGTAATCCAATGTGTGTTTGTGAAGTGCTGCATTTCAAATGCAATGGATCGCTCATACAACCATCTCAACGGTACATCGGAAAAGGAACAAAGAGTTCATAAACCAATTTGTATTCATTAAAAACGTATTATATGGTTGTACAGTATATTTTCTTTGTGAGTTGGGTATCGATTTTAATATTGTAGATACATCATTGTTAACATGAAAGTGCATCTGCTGTGTTTTTCATTCTAGCTTATGTTTTAAAGTATTGAAAATTAACCAATTCTGTTTGTTTGGTTTATTAATGTGTGGCCACCAAATAGTTAACCGAGCCATTTTCTCACAAACTGTGGCATNAAATTCTGTTTGTTTGGTTTATTAATGTGTGGCCACCAAATAGTTAACCGAGCCATTTTCTCACAAACTGTGGCATTACTCAGAGCATATACTTATCAGGTAGTCAAACGGTGAGCTAAGTGAAATATGCTTAAAATGAACTGCTCAATATTTTTTATGTGTGTCTGTTAAAGAATAGCATTCAGAAACTTTTCAAGTCCAAACATTTACTTTCTGTTTTATATTTTTTAATTTATGTGTACTTTTTGAAAATGAAAGTAGCTTTAATATGTTTTTTCACAAACTTCATAGGTATTAAAACTGTGCTAATAGAACATGCAGCATAACGTTATGTTTATTGCTACGCCATAAGTTAGGGTCAATGCTGAAAGTCTCTACAGTGGCAACTGGTGACGGAATGATTGCGAGTCAGTTCAATCTCTTGCACATAGTAACATTCTTATGCTGCTGTGTGTGCTTTGACAATGTCTTTTTAAACTCATTTTATTCTGCACAGTTTAAGATACACAAAAAATGTTTAGGTCAGAACACATTTTGTAGCTGGCTACTACCCCAGTACGTTCACATGCATGAATGTCAAGTTCTATGTAACCCATGCACCACCTGAGCTATTCTAAGAGCCTGGTTTTTGGAGAAAAAATTGTTAAGTGGTACATAAGTATACATTGAAAATTCTGATATTCTAAACATGTTCAATGTTAAAATTAACTTTTTGAAGGGAAAGAGGCACATCCTCTTACTACAAATAATTTAAACAAATTTTTTTTTTTAAACGGAATAANTAACTTTTTGAAGGGAAAGAGGCACATCCTCTTACTACAAATAATTTAAACAAATTTTTTTTTTTAAACGGAATAAATATTAATTACGTAATTTTAAGTCAAGAATTTCAGCCCTGTCTACTTCAAATTAAGTATTTTCTGTACGAAGAAACAAAAAAGCAGTCGGTAATGGCTGTTCAGAATAAAGTGATAACTTTTGAAATCAACCTTTGAAAAAAGCCACTTGCATATATTTTAACGGGAGCACAGAGTGGCATACGTCCAGTAAATTTGGTAATGATGAAAGGAAAGCGAATNTAACTTTTTGAAGGGAAAGAGGCACATCCTCTTACTACAAATAATTTAAACAAATTTTTTTTTTTAAACGGAATAATTATTAATTACGTAATTTTAAGTCAAGAATTTCAGCCCTGTCTACTTCAAATTAAGTATTTTCTGTACGAAGAAACAAAAAAGCAGTCGGTAATGGCTGTTCAGAATAAAGTGATAACTTTTGAAATCAACCTTTGAAAAAAGCCACTGCCCCTACTTGCATATATTTTAACGGGAGCACAGAGTGGCATACGTCCAGTAAATTTGGTAATGATGAAAGGAAAGCGAATNCACTTGCATATATTTTAACGGGAGCACAGAGTGGCATACGTCCAGTAAATTTGGTAATGATGAAAGGAAAGCGAATCCATTTTTTAAGGTTGACTTGAAAGTGTTAGGAAAACATTTGTGAAGACTGTAATGATTTCTCTTAATTATTAAATGCATCAAAGTGTAAAAATTTACAGATTTGTGAAATATTTGCTAGTATAATAATTTCACAGTTTCACTTGGACATGGCTTGGCCGATGCATGAACAAAGTGATCAGGCCCATCACAATATCAATTTTACATGTGGCAGGAGAATACACAATGTTCACAAAAGTAAATCTTAAGTAGGGCTGGCAAAAGTGCTCAGTTTACCGTGAACAGCCTATACAAAATTGTATTTTCTTGTAATCATAGTGATTATAATACATGCTGTGTAACACTTACCTGATTATTTTCAAGTGCTGAAAAAATTTAAATATTGTTATTCCATAAACATGACGCATGACGAATTAGGAGTACTATNTTGAAATGCATTGTTCTGCTTCCTACCACCACCCTCCCCCCCCTCGCCAACAAGGCGACACGTGCCGACAATTAGGGAGAGAGGCTAGACAGCATATAAGCCTCTTTGCGGGGAGGGTGGATTGCAGTTGAATATCGCCACGCAAAGGGGCAGTTGATTATTACCGCACAGAGAGAGCAGTACGTCAGTAGAGCCGGAGAGTTCGTCAGTACCGCAAAGAGAGAACAGCCGTGCCGCGTGTGGCCGGGGGGACATCGGAACCCCGGCGACAACAGTACCTCAGTACGTAGACCATCGAGCAGAAAGTTGAATATCGCCGCGCAGAGAGGTTAGATCAGTCGAAAGTTGAAGATTACTGCACAGAGAGAGGTCAGCCGCGGCGAGGGCGGCCCGGGGGAGGGGGGGAATCGGATCCCCGGCCACGTCAGTAGAGCAGTTAGTGAGACGGCACCAAACGCGTGTCTTTGCCAAGGCCGCCCACAGCCGACCACATACCAGCACCAACAGCAGAGTAGTTAAGTATCAAGTTGCCGTCCAGAGAAGCCCCCCCTCCACCGCGACGTCACCCCCAGTTAATACGAGTTAGCCAAATTAGAGTACCACACCTCGGAAGTGTTTCCGTATGTTTTTTTTTAACTCGAGACAATATATCCATCCTTCAAAATGAATACCAAAAGACTACATTATTGAAATACCCTCAACCTTCAAGGCACCTTATAGTCTGTGCCTGGAGGAATTAACTCCGACCCTACGAACCACTCTGTGTGCCACAGGTGGGGAATAGCGTCAAGTTAAATTGGCGCCCTGACGTTGGGCGTAGTGTCAAACAATTGGTTTTTGTTCTGAACAACATCATTTCTTCTATCAAAAACTTGGGATGTGCCAGCACATGTATTAACCCATTCAGACCTAGTGTACACATTTGTGTACATTACACACGCGTATGTAATTTTTGATCTTCACTGCACACTGCAAAACTCACTGACCAATGATCTTATCTAAGAGTAAATGATTCGCAAACCATCTTACTGGTCTCAGTCATAATAGGTTGATATAAAATTAGCTGAACACAGCTCATTGGCTGTAACAACGAAACAAATGTTGAGTAAACTGAAGTACAACATGCATTATAACATTTTTTTGTTTGAAACACCTGAAACTGTTAATTAAAGTGGGTCTAAAAGGGTTAAAATGCCCTACCCCAAACAACTAGGGAGGGGTGGTTTTAGCCTTAGCCTTTTCTCCATTAAAAAAGGAGGAGTTGCAGATGGAACCATGCGATGAGACTAGCCACCTCCCACCTTACTAGCGGAGACAGTGAGAGTAGGAAAGTAGTGTTACTCGTCTTACTGCATTGTATATGGCAATCAAAGAGCTGGCTTCTAAGCACCTCGCAGCATTCGGAGAACACAGGATGCCACTGACGCCATACCACTGATGTACATTTCCCTACCCTGGTCGTAACAACTCCTCAGCGGCACCCCAACATAACATGGGAGAGTGTTGTGTGTGTGTGTGTCTGTGTATATGTGGCAGTGTGGTTATATAGCAGTGCTAGGGACATAGTGTCATAGCCTGCTCTTGTAGGAAGGCACCGGACACAATGCCATAGTGACGTCACAGCAAGTATACTCTCCAACCCCTCAGATCGGGGAGCGACACTGTTGCAATTTATTTAAGACAACCAAATTAAAATCAATAAAATAAAAGAATGGCAAAGAAATTAAATCTAAGTAATTTAAGTTGTATGAAATTGCATTTAATAATTAAGGGTTGTGTCTTGTGTGTGCCACGGTGGAAGGGCGCTCCTGGAGCCCCCTTCCTGCCGCCATTATAGGAAGTCTTGTAGCAGTCACGGTTGGGGTAGGGCAAATACCGGTACATCTTGTGAGAGTCTCTAACAATTCTTTTTAATCTGAGTGTTAGTTGACAGTCAGTTTCACTTATTAGAATACTGGAATCTTTATTTCTTTTCACACTCACACCACCCTTAATCGTGGTGGACTCACTTAGTTAGTTTAATTCTCCACCACAACATGTCCATGTGTGCAGGGCTATTGCCCTACGGTACTGGCTGACTCTACTTTTATCGGCTATTATCCCGGCCAGGAGTTATGGTTCGGGACTCATGTTTACTTAATCTCCATCAGGCATGCTTTTGATAGACTGCCACATCAATATTTGTGTTTTCAGTGAAATGTTGCATGGGACTGTGTATGTGCGTATAACTGGCGTTCCACTACAAACTCTATAATTGTAACTTAGGTTATGAACCTTCATTGTGTTAAAATTGGTGTCAGAGAGACATTTTTTCGCTTCTCTACCTTGTGTACCACGTGGTCAGACCATGCCCGCCAATACCCACCACAGGCAAGACGCATGAACGTCCCTCACCCTGAGATCTTCGCAACATTGTGTTGGCTCTCCAGAGCCAGTTGGCACCCTGGGTAACCAAACTGGTAAGCATTGTGCAGTAGGTATCGCAATCGCACATGACGTCTTAGCTGCCATGAAACTAAAATAAACCGGAACTGGAAATTTTTTGCTAGAGATCTACTACAGCTCAACCACTGAACCACAATACTTTTGCACGCACAGTTTTGCATTACACTAGCTACCAAGGACACCTGATTTCACAAACTTTGCAGTTGACTGTATTCTAAAACACTTACACTAAACTTAATTAATGCAGAATGGTAACAAAACACAAGAATATGGGCTGAAGTTACTTAAAAAAAACTGGCTAATGTTTGTTTTTTCATAGTAAAAAAAAAATCACGTCCACTTTCTCATACAAAGTAAACTGTTTTTGTTTCCGAGACGTGTCTCACCAATACACACACAGACCGTAAAAACTGACTGTTGTTCCCGCTAATCACTGGACATGACTGAAAGTGCCGGCCAGCCAGAACAGAAGAGGGGAAAGGAGATTAGTCACATGCCGTGGCATGTGATAGAGGAGGGGTAAACACTACAGTCTCAGTTGCCGGTGAGGGGTGTACAACCTCCTCAGCCCGCACAGAGAACTCTCTATTTTAACACTTGTTCGTGCAGTTTTCACATGGTTTTCTTGTAGTTATTATCTGTTATTAAGCTCAAATTAAGTTTTCGGGTATACTATTTAGAATGTCCGTTATTAGTAAGATCTCCCTCCCCCCACTAATTAGTCTATGGTTTTTCTACTGGTGATTTGAAAGAAGCCTGTTAATAAAGTGTCAGTTTTTTTAGAAATGTCCGTCAGGGGAAGTTTTACTGTATTTTGTTGTTTCTGTTGTATTTTGTTGATTTCTGTCACATTTTATTCTGCTGTATTCTGATGAAGTCCTAGTGGTTTCTATTGGTTTTTGTTGTGTTCCATTGGGTTTTATTGTATTTCACCCTGTTGGTTTCTGATGAAATCCTAAGGATCTACCTTAGGTTTTGAAATTATCTGTTGTATTTGTAGTGCATTTCATTGGTTTCTGTTGTATTTTGTTCGTTTATGTCGCATTTCATTCTGTTGTTTCTATTGTTGTCCCAGTAATTTTCATTGGTTTCTGATGTGTTTTATGGTTTTCTGTTGTATTTCTAGTGATTTCCATTGGATTCTGTTGTATTTTGTTGGTTTCTGTCACATTTCATTTTCATGTATTCTGATATAAATTTCTGTTTGTTTATGTTGTGTTTCATTGCTTTTATAGCATTTCACGCTGTTGGTTTTTGATGAAATCATATTGACCTATAATTTTTTNTATGTTGTGTTTCATTGCTTTTATAGCATTTCACGCTGTTGGTTTTTGATGAAATCATATTGACCTATAATTTTTTAAGATTATGCTATATTTAGTTGGTTTCTGTCGAATTTCATTCTATAGAAATCTGTTGTCTCAATGGTTTNATTTTTTAAGATTATGCTATATTTAGTTGGTTTCTGTCGAATTTCATTCTATAGAAATCTGTTGTCTCAATGGTTTCCATTGTTTTCTGTTTTACTCTGTTGGGATTTAATGCACTTGTCCTGCTGGTTTTTGAAATAATAGTACTACATCCCTTAGTTTCTGTAGTGTTTTGTTTGTTTATGTTATGTTTATTGGTTCTTATTGTATTCAGGAAATCACTATAAAAACTATGGAAAATCACAAAAGACACTAAAATACAACTGAAACCAACTGACAATAGCACAATAGAATCCAACAAAACANACTATGGAAAATCACAAAAGACACTAAAATACAACTGAAACCAACTGACAATAGCACAATAGAATCCAACAAAACAAAACAGAAACAAACTCGCTACAGCAGAATACTACAAAAACCAACCAACTATAAAAGAACAGAATCCCGTGGGAGCCACTAGAACACAACGAAAACCAACAGACTAATAGAAATCACTAGAATTTCACAGAAAACATTAGACTACAGCATAACAGAAAACAAAAGGACAACAGATTACAGTGGTGACCACTAAAATACAGCAGAAGCTAACAGGCTACAGAACATCAAAAACTAACAAAACACAACAGAAACCAACACAGACGTTGATGGAAACCACTAGAATACAACACAAGCCAAAAGATGAATTTACAACAGGAACCAACCTAATCAACTAGAAGTTGTCCCCTAATAGAAAACAATTAAAACCAATGGTTCCCGTGTTTTCTGACAACAGGAATCAACAGAAATCACTGAAATGTTCTTTGTCCACTAAATTAGTATACAACAGAAACCACTCAAATCCAATAAAAGCTATTGGATCACCAATGGAAAACAACAAAGACCACTGAAATTTCTGTTGGATTTTGTTGGTTTCCGTGGTAAATTTTATGTAGGGTTATAACCTCTACTATTAACGGCGACCGAAACATCTCAAAATGTGAATGGGAACAACTTGGAAATGTACAGATAATATAGTATATAAATGCCAATACTATCGTAGCACATTCAAAATTGTGGTACCATTGTACGCTATTTCATGAAAGTCATCTGGTGTGTCACATTATTTTATTACAGTTCACAATGGAAACTAAAAACCAGATTTCCACTGCCATAAGTAAATAGTTGCATTTCCACCAGAATAAGCAAAAAATTTTAAAATAATATTTTTTCAGCGACTACAATAAATATAAACATGAATTTTACAATAGTTTGTGCAGCGTAGAAAAAAACGCTAACTAAATTAACATTTGCAAGTTCAAATTTTTTGCAATGAACTTAGCCAAAATTCATAGTAAAACAACATATTACAAACTTTTTCCAAAGTAACGTTCACAGTAAAATAATTGTAAGTTTACATATTATAGTTTCAATATCTATACAATATATGAATACGGAGGAAAATAATCAATTGCCACACCTTGTTTCGTGCAATCTCTGTGGTGCAGTGATTATGACAACTGTTTACAATACGGCACACAAAGTCAGAGTCTATTTACCATTTTTGTTGAATGATATAATTTTGAGGTGTAAAATGTACATTTCTGGACATCTTCAGTTTAGTACTTATGTGATGGAAGTGAAACCAATANTACAAAATTCAGCTGGAATATTACGGTCTTTGAACCTAACAAGAGTGCGGAGTGTTCAGGTAACCATAGGTTAACCAACATTTTTCGAGGTGTTGAATATTCGAGTGAGTGTTCAATATTAGCCTCTGCTATATTTAAGGTTAATCCTGGCTATACAGAGAGTCGCTGCTATTGTCCGAGGCCATGCAATTGTTCGGTCTAGTTCATGATGGCGCTCTCACAGCATGTCGGTCGGTTGTAGTGATGTCGTGTTATATCCAAATACATCTGTTATACTCCACTCCAGTTTATTATTTGTCTTNATCATTTATCTTCCGATTTTTCTACAGGTTATGGGCCCAGACACCTAACTGCGAGGGAATGAAGTATTTACAGTGAACAGCGGGCGTGTTTTCTTTTCGTGACTGCAATCCTAACCTGTCTCCTTAATGGCCGCGTGTCTTCCGTCCGTTCGTTTTAATTATCGTCCGCGACAAATATGGAAGCTCACTCCCGAACAAATATAGACAAGTTGGAAGGCCAAGCCAACTGGAGCGATTGGAAATTCCAAATTATTATATTGCTCAGAAGTAGCGGTCTTATGGATGCACTAGAAGGGAACCTGCAATATCCCGAAGAACCGAACACGCATTCAACAGCAAAGGAGTATTCGGATTATACGACCAAAAACAAATTCTAGACAGAATAGAATTTGGAGCTCAGCAAGTCATCGTCAACAATATGACTTCGTCAGTGAGACAACTCGTCAATATATGTAGTACTAGCAAGGAGATGTGGACCAAGCTCCTGAGTATCTACGAACAGCGAACTGAACAGCGGCAAGACAGATTGTTTAATGATTTTTTCAGTATAAAATCAATGGACTCTGACAGCGTGGCAAAGCATATTGCTCGTCTCGAGAAATTGTGGATGGAACTCTGTGATGAAACGTGGAAGGAAGACAAAGTAAGGCTTCCAGAATCCTTGTTCATAAATCGTATTTTAAATACACTTCCTTCTCAATATTTCGAATTTGTTAATGCCTGGGAATCGATGCTGAAAGAACAGCAAACAGTGAGAAACCTGACTGAAAGACTATGTACAGTCGAGTTGAGACTTAAGGAAAGGGATTCAACTCAAGATTCAGCGCTACTTGTGAAGTTCAAGACAACANGTATTTTAAATAAACTTCCTACTCAAGATTTCGAATTTGTCAATGCCTGGGAATCAATGCCGAAAGAACAGCGAACAGTGAGAAACCTGACTGAAAGACTATGTACAGTCGAGTTGAGACTTAAGGAAAGGGATTCAACTCAAGATTCAGCGCTACTTGTGAAGTTCAAGACAACACCGTCATCTTCAGGAACGAAGAAACCTGAGAGTAAGAGGAAATCGGTGATTTGTTTCAATTGCAAAAAGGAGGGACATTTTTAAGTCCAACTGTCCCAGTTTAAATCGCAGCAAACGGTTTAAATCCGCGAAACATCCGCACGCCCTATGGGCTACTGATGAAACTAACGCTAGTGATATCAGTGATAACAATGTTTACAAGTGGGTCATTGTCTCAGGGGCCAGCTCTCATATGACAAAGTTTGGCGATCATCTCGTAAACTTTGACGCTACCTTCAAGACTAAGGTAAATTTAGCTAATGAGGCAACCGTTCAAAGTATTGGCAAGGGAGATATGCGGGTAAATATGCCAATGGGCGAATAATCACTGACGCACTCAGAGTACCCGGACTTGCAGAAAATTTGCGTTCTGTTATCAGGATGACTGAAAAGGGTTTCATCATTGTCTTCAAAAAGAACTGCTGCAAGATCTTCAGAGAGGAAGAAGTAAAGGTGAGTGGTTCTCCACACATTGTTGCACCTCGTAAATTTAGTACTTATGTGATGGAAGTGAAACCAATAAAGAAGGAAACTGCTTGTTTCACAACTTATCAAGACACCTGGCACAGACGGTTGGGAAATTTAAACTTAAATGGACTCAAAAAGCTGAAAGAAATGTCTGGTGGCGTAGTGTTTCCAGAAAGCGATTTCAAGAAATGTGAAATTTGTTTGCAGGGGAAACAGACGCACAAACCCGCAACAAGGAAAAAGAACAAAGGAAAGAGGGCCGCAGAAAAGTTGGAACTTATACACACAGTGGTGTGTGGGCCCATGAGCGAACCAACAATGAGTGGTGCCCGGTATTTACTCATGTTTACTGATGATTTCAGCAGAAAGACGTTTGGTTACTTACTCAAAGCAAAAAGTGAAACCTTGGACAAGTTTTGTGAGTTTAAAACGTTTGTCGAGAACCAGACTGGTCTAAAAATAAAGAAGATCCGTACTGACAATGGCACTGAATATACATCTCATCAGTTCGAGAACACTTTAAGAAGGTCGGGGATTGAGCACCAAAAAACCGTGCCTTACACACCAGAACAGGGGGGAGTCTCGGAGCGGATGAATCGCACTGTGGTCGAGAAGGCACGTTGCATGGTCTTGGATTCCGGACTTCAGAAGAAATTCTGGGGCGAAGCAGTCATGACTGCAATCTACTTGAAAAATAGATCACCGACTGCAGCGGTTGTTGGAGCAACTCCCGAAGAGGCTTGGACTGGGTCAAGAGTTGACCTGACACACCTCAGAACCTTTGGGTCAAAGGCTTATGCACCTACTCCNTCACACACCTCAGAACCTTTGGGTTAAAGTTTTATGCACCTACTCCCAAGCATAACAGAAAAAAATGGGAGGCCACAGCTCAGGAGTACATCATGGTTGGCTATCCAGAGGGAACAAAGGGTTATCGTCTCTATAACCCGAGAAGACCTGGAAGGGTAACTATTGCTACAGATGTAGAGTTTATGGAATCTGACATTCCAAAAGGCGGATCAAGGGGCCCAGCATCTGCTGATGATAAAACACACAACATTGAGAAACCTCCTGTACTACCAGTGGAGGGTGTTATAGTGGATGATGAGTCCTTGCCCTCATCTGAGTCCTAGGACTTCCATGGATTTGAGGACCTTCCCCCAGCTGACAGCAGAGTGGGGAACTCCTTGGACAGCATTGTGGATGGCAATGCAGAGGTTGTTCATACGCTGGAGAATGCTGAGAGAGGACTCCAGGACAACTTTCAACGAAGGTATCCAGAGCGACAGCGCAAACCGAAGATATATCCTGATCATGTTTCTTATTTATGTGTCAGTGAGCCACCTTCATATGGTAAAGCTATGCGGTGCAGTGAAAGTGTTGAGTGGAAGTGTGCTATGCAAAGTGAATATAGTGCTTGGATAAAGAATAATACTTGGGTGAAATAAAATATTGTCTGGGAATGAATTTCGAGAGAAGTGAAAATGGATTAAAAGTTAATCAGTCTCAATTTATTGCAGAAATATTAAAAAGGTTTGAAATGGAAGATGCCAAGATTGTGAGCACTCCATTAGAGTATAAGTGTAAGTTCAGTGATGTGGATAGTGAAGGGGAACTTCCTAGTGTTCCATATCAATCACTTATTGGTTACTTAATGTATTTGGCAGTTACTAACAGGCCTGATATAGCTTATGCGGGTAGTTATTTAAGTCAGTTCAATACAAGGTACCAGATGGAGCATTGGAAGGCTGCCAAAAGGGTACTGAGGTACTTAAAGGGTACCATAAACCTAGGTTTATGTTTTACCAAAGATGACAAGGACATCATTGGGTATGCTGACGCCGATTGGGCACACAACCCTGTTGATCGAAGGTCATAGAGTGGTTGTATTTTTAAACTGGTGAATGGTCCCGTGTCATGGGAAGCAAAGAAGCAAGGGTGTGTTGCTCTCAGTAGCACTGAGGCAGAGTATATTGCTATGAGCCATGCTGTTAAAGGTGCCAAGTTCCTTAAAGGTCTACTAAATGAAATAGTAGGTGTTGACAAACCTGTTTTGTTATACAATGACAACCAAAGTGCTCAGAAACTAGTGTATAACCCCATGTCTCACAACAGGACGAGACATATTGATGTGAAATACCATTATATTAGAGAGAATGTTGATGCAAATCATTTGAATGTNAAAGAGAATGTTGATGCAAATCATTTGAATGTTGAATATCTGCCTTCTGATAGAATGATTGCGGATATTCTAACAAGAGCCCTACCTCCTGTTAAGCATGATTTTTGTGTTAAGGGCATTAATATGTGTTAAGTCTTTCTTTTTTTTTCTCTTTTGCATTGTCTTTTCCTTTGTACTTATGGTTAAGTATGTATGTATCCCTGGATTAAGGGGGAGTGTTGAATATTAGCCTCTGCTATATTTATTGTTAATCCTGGCTATACAGAGAGTCGCTGTTATTGTCCAAGGCCATGCTGTTGTTTAGTCTAGTCTATGATGGCGGTCTCATAGCATGTCAGTCTGTTCTAGTGATGTATTTTTATATCCAAATACATCTGTTATACTCCACTCCAGTTTATTATTTATCTTCCGATTTTTTCTACAGTAACAAACTGAAAATAACTGAATGTGTAAAGAAAACATACATAAGCAAAAGTTTCACATGAGTGTGATATCCCTGAAGATCAGAGAGTGCTTGAAAGATTAAAATTCAGAGTTTTGTGGATGGAGAGATCCTTCCTTGTGGAAGTAAATCATTCCTAACTTAGTGTGTTTCAGGTAAACAAGGCAAAAGAAATGGCTACATATTTGTAATTGTGAGCAGCTGCTATGCTATGTTATTTGGGAGTTTTACCTTGATGTGTGAGCAAAATACTATTATCCCAGCATCATTTAATGAATTTAAAAGTTATTTTGTAAACGTGCATTATGTAGTTATTACCATATAGTTAACCGAAACAGTGTTAAAGAACTCAAGAATGCAGTGATGCAAGTTGAGTATTTCATTGGATTGATGTAAATAAGATTATAAGCAGGTTAGGTAAAAACAATAATTCCAAAACTGAAGACATTATAGTCTTTAAAGCTACATATGTAATCAGAAAATTTATGAACATNGTAAAAACAATAATTCCAAAACTGAAGACATTATAGTCTTTAAAGCTACATATGTAATCAGAAAATTTATGAACATCTGTTAGCTCCTATACTACTTTTAGTTAATTAGATCTTTTCTGAGGGAGTTTTTCCTATGTTGTATCCTTCCCAGCTTGGTTTTAGGAAGTGGACTTTGAACTGTACAAGCTGAACAAAGTATAGTCTCTGTAATATTGGACGAGTGTTCAACCAAGAATAATATATATGCCTCATTACTAGACCTAGGTAAAGCTTTTGATATTGTGTCAAGTTTATTTATCTNCTCATTCAATTCTTGTTGAGATGATTTATTACTATGGAATAAGAGGTTCAGAGTGAAATTTATCTCAAGTTTATTTATCTAACCGGATACAAATTGTAAGGCTCTGTGAACAGAGTTCTGGTGGTATAAACTCGAGCTGCGCTCATATACAAACCGTTTGATCACGCGACCCTTACAGTATAATTACAGAAANGCGCTCATATACAAACCGTTTGATCACGCGACCCTTACAGTATAATTACAGAAAATTGTAAGCTCAAACCATACACCATTCGAAAAGGCACTTCGTTAGCAAGAAGCGTATTTAACAAGATGGTGGATATTAAACTGGCGCTTATGTAAAAAAAAAAAATTGCATTTATAGTAAATTGATAAAAAGTAGAGTAAATAATTATGATTGTAGTGCAGCTAAGTAACAGTTTAAAGTAGGTACCAGAAATATAATTCATTGTTGAACACATAAATTGAGGACTGCCATTGTATACCATGAAATACATACATAATTTCAGCCACTCAAACTTCAGTATTTTAGCAGCAATGAGGTTAGACCTGTCTGTTGCCATTTTACCTTCTACATGTTCAAAACCCAGCAAAACCAAATTTTATTTTAATGTAATTTGTTACATCTGTTTTTTTCATGTTCACCAATTTAATCATAAAAATTAAAATTGAAAAAGTGTGTCTGTGGTTTTACAGGCAAAACTGTTTATATATATATATATATATATATATAGAGAGANGTCTCCCCGTGGACTGCTGTTCTGGGCTCGTTCTCATGTCCTCTCGCGATTCCTTGACGCAACTCTTCCCTCGGCGCAGCAATAATGAACTGAACCCTCTTCTCGTGTAAATTGGCTTATATGCTCTCCAGCCTCCCTCCCTAAGTGTCTGCACGTGTCTTTCTTATTGGGGGAAGGGGGGAGGTGGTTGCCTTCAATACAAAGCCATTCAGCCACGTGCCATGGTTCGTGAAGGTTCGGGGGCGGGAGAAGTGGTGATCTGCCCCTTGAATTTACCATTTCAGCTTATTTTTACGCGGTTTGGCTACAAGGGTGGTAGGGGTGAGGAGTATTCGTGGCCCCCACTTTCAATTGGTCAGCCGTTTTCTCAGGCGTGAAGCTAGAGGTGCTCTTGCTTGGCTCTGCAATTTCTCCCGCTTTCCTACATATTTACGTAGCACTTTCCGGGTGCTCCGGCGATATGCCAGCTCTTAATCGGCACAACCTTGACACATGTAACTGTGATCCGTTCTGGCTGTCCACCTGCCTCGTGACACCTGTCAAATGGTAGGCGCTCGCAAAGGGGGTCAGCAAGGCTTCTACTCCAAAATGCGTTGCACGACAATCCCCCCCCTCCCCAACCAGGGCTCTTCGAAGCTGAGCCACCTTCGTCCAAATTTCGGTTTCTGATGCATCTCTGTCTGTAGTGCTCATTCTGTGACTGCGCCTGTAGTGCAGCGTGCTAATTATCAGCGCGGTTATCGCGTGTCGCGACAGCTGAGACCTCCTTCCACTTCGACTCTTCTCCTTCCTCTTGCCCCTCCCTCCTGATAACCAAGGACGCGGCGCGCCCTGCAGTAGTTCCTATCTAGCTAGCCTCCTGTCTGCAAGAAGGGTATAACAAACACTCTGGCTCTGCGTATATATTTTGTTGAAGGCAGATTACTTTACAATTTATATATTGTGTTTCAAATACATCGCAGCCCAATCTACTTTTTGAACTATCTAAACAAACAAACTAGTACCACACACCTCGGACTCCGTACAGTACTTACCAACTTTCTTACAGGGTTACAAATATTGTTACAATTTTTACAACACTCCCTAACTTGGTCTCTCCACATTGTTTAAGTGTTGACAGGTATGTATTTAGTGTTACGTTGGCGCGTAGGCCGTACAAATAAAAAACCCTCTTATCTGCTAGGCTGGAACCTCTGTCTTCGTTAATGCCTGGCCCATTGCCGTTTTTACAAAGGTTTTTCCGGCAGGCGGAAGCAACACACACTTATTATATCACTAACTTACACATGGTATTGTGTTACTGTTACAACGGCTTCACAGGCCGTGGAAAAATAAAAAAACACTCTTATCTGACTATTTCTCCCACCTCTCTCTTATACAGGCGGTGTTGGAAAAACAAAAGTATTGTATACACTGGAAATATACACACCATATTCTTACTTTAAGTTAGTACACTCAGATACATGCATCTGGCATTTCTTTTCGGCTGGGACGTCCTGCACTTATTCCTCGCCGCACAGATGTATGGGCTTCTCACACATTGTAAGGTTTCACAGATAAACAAATAAAAACACTTAGTCGCACTTCAGTTCCATGGTTAGGTAGTGCCCGCCGCCCTACCTTTCTCTCACAGCAGGTGACATGAGAAAAACCGGCTTCCCTCATGTCACACAGAGTCTGTTATTGGTGTAGTCGGCTCGGTTCACGCTTTCTGTACTTGCGACGTTCCCGGTAGAAACCGGGTTCCTCTCGGCCTCTGCAGATGCGCCAAGGTTGCACTCGCCTGGCTTCGATCCCCGTCGGACTAGGGGGCATGTTTCCCCGCACTGGATCCCTGACAGCGTGCGGGGAAGAAGTCTGCGTTGCCATCCTCTCGCCAGGCGGCCCTGAAGCTGCAGCCCTGGAACTCGTCTCTGGCTCGGCTGCTGGCATCCTGTACTTCCTCGCCTGTAGGATTTTGTCTCGGGTTCGTTGCTCTGCTGGTGCTGACTCGTCTTGGGGTCGCGCCATATTCCCTGTTAGTTGCGCCATACTCGCTGTTATTTCATTCGCGGTTTCTACCTCTTCCTCGTTTACTCGCCCTTTCTCCCGCTCGCCTGTTCACCTTCGCTCACTTGTTCTTCGCGCGTATCTTCTCCCTCACTCGCCTGTCGGCTTTCTCTTGTTGCNCTCGCCTGTTCACCTTCGCTCACTTGTTCTTCGCGCGTATCTTCTCCCTCACTCGCCTGTCGGCTTTCTCTTGTTGCGTCTGGCGCCTGCATATTTTCTGCCCGATAAGTGGCTGTGGTTTCGAGTTCCTTTATCGGTAGGTGCAGTGGCCCGTGCGCCCTTGAGACCCTGAGATAGCGCAGAGTGGCAATGGCCGGCTTATCGTTTTGACCCCCTATCCCCGCAACCTGGCTCACTGTTCGGTGACCTAGTGACCCACTGCGGGATTCCCCTGGGCTGTTCTTTGTAATTCCTATGGGACNCGTCTGGCGCCTGCATATTTTCTGCCCGATAAGTGGCTGTGGTTTCGAGTTCCTTTATCGGTAGGTGCAGTGGCCCTTGAGACCCTGAGATAGCGCAGAGTGGCAATGGCCGGCTTTTCGTTTTGACCCCCTATCCCCGCATCCTGGCTCACTGTTCGGTGACCTAGTGACCCACTGCGGGATTCCCCTGGGCTGTTCTTTGTAATTCCTATGGGACTATCGGTGTAGGGTTCGGGTATAGGGCGTATCTGGTTCCGTGGCACCTTATGCATATTTCCCCCTCTCATCCTCGGCCCAATATACATTTCCCTGCCTCTCGACTACTATATACGGCACTCGCCACTTAGGCGCATATCCCGCACAGAATTTCTCACTAGCTCGGCTTAAAGGATGGTTGTGTATTAATATGTGACTACCCTCGGGCAAGTGGTATCCGGCGGTCGCTTGTTCGGGGTATTTCCGCCGGATGTACCGTTGTTGGTTTCTCCGAGCTGCTCCTGTTCTCCATATCGCCTCTCTTCGTATTTCTTCGGGGGCGGGTAGTTCTGTAGGTTCTGTTTCCCACTGCCATTCTCTAGGTCTGTGGAGATTGTATCCCAGTATTAGGTGGCTGGGCGAAGTTCCAATGGCGTCATTGTGCTGACGTCGCAGTGTATACAGGATCTCAGGTAGCTGTGTGTCCCATTGAGAATGATTCGTGCCCATTCTTATTCTCATACTCTTCTTTAATTCTTGATTCCGGCATTTGGTAGGGTTGGCCTGTGGGTGGTAAGCTGGAGTCGTCCAGTTTTCCGCCCCCCATGTCTCACAGGCTTTTGTCCATTTTCCCCCGTAAACTGGGTTCCATTGTCGGTTAACACACATTTCGGGAACCCCCATCATGGAAATACCTCTCGCTCCATTTGCCGGATTATTGTGTGGGCCTCCTGGTTGGATAACGGGAACGCCTCTGTCCACCTGGAGAAAAGATTGGTCATGACTAGGAGGTATCTCTTTCCTCGGTGTGTGCGTGGGTAAGGGCCCATTATATCGACGGCGATGTGTGTCCATGGCGTTTTCGGCCGACGGGATGTGTATTGTACCTTTGGTGTAGGGTAGGCCTTGTTTTCATAACAAGTCTGACACCTGGCGACGTTTGCTCTCATATCTTGACTAATTCCTTGCCATGTATATCTGTTGGTCAGGGCCCTTAAGGTCTCGTGAAAACCCGGATGTCCTGCGTGGGGGTGGTCATGGTGGTGTTCACAGATACTGTCTCGTAGCTCAAGGGGGACCCAGGTTTTCCATTGATCTGTTTGTGGGTGTGGTCTTGCCCAGAATATGCCATCTCTTCCCTCGTACTGATCTGGATACCTCCTCATTAACTTCTGTAATTTGGGGTCGGCCTGCTGTTGGTCTCGTAACAGATTTTTGTTTTCGTGGAACTTTACTAGCTGTAGTTCCACGTCATCCGGCCGTGGGAGTTTTGGGGGAGAGGGCAGCATTCGCTCCCAGTCGTCGGTTTCTGTCTCTTTGTTGGGAATCTGTGGTCAGCGGGATAAGGCATCGGGCAGCTCGTTGTTCGAGCCCGGACAATGCTCGATGGTGAAGGAGAATTCCATTAACAATAAGGCCCACCTACCCAATTTGGCTTTCTCGTTACTCTTGGTTTTCAGACATGTAAGGGCCTTATTATCCGTTCTGAGAATGAATGGTCGGTCCTCAAGGTAATAGATGTATTTGCGGACTGCCCAAATAACCGCCAAGCACTCCTGCTCATTACTGTGGTAACGGCATTGTGTCTCGTTTAGCATGGTACTAGCATAAGCTATAATTCGTCGCTGCTTCTGTGACTGCTCTTGGTATAGGACAGCGCCCATTCCGGCTCCACTTGCGTCTGTCTGTAAAATTAGGGGTAATTCTGGCATAGGCCGGTATAGCATGTTATGTCACCATATCGCGGCTTTAATATTCGGAATGCTTCTTCTTGTCTGTCTGTCCACTTCCAGCGAGTTGTTTTGAGTAGGAGTTCATTGAGGGGGGCCATAATAGGAGCGACATCTGCTATAAACTCTCTGAGCCAATTACATAACCCCAGAAAACGTTTCAACTGTCACCTGTTAGTTGGTACTCTAGCCTCCTCAATCTCTCTCACTTTCTCGGGCTTTGGATAATTCCCGTCTGGGGTAATTATGTGCCCTAAGTATTCTACTCGGGTCTTCCCGAAGTGACACTTCTCCAGTCAGCACGTGAGTCCATGTAGTTCAAAGCGCTCCAGGACTTTTTGCAAGTGCACCTGGTGTTCTTCCCATGTGCGCGAATATACAATGATATCGTCCAGGTATGCTAGGCAAAATTGGCCGCTATAGCCCGTCAAAACTACTGCTGACATCAGTCTTTGGAAAGTAGAGGGTGCATTCTTCAACCCGAAGGGCATTACACGAAACTGCAGGGTTTCACCTTCTAGGGTTGTAAACGCCGTATATTTCCTAGATCCTGGGTGTACCGGGATTTGCCAGTACACTGCGCATGTCTAGAGTGGAGAATATACGTGCGTCCCCTAGGTCGCGGAGCATATTAGCCAGGTTTATAGTTGGGGGTGCTATAGGGTATGTGATATTGTTTAAGGCCTGGTAGTTGACAAAAAAACATAGTTCTCCATCTTTCTTTGGCACAAGCACCATTCTGGCGTTATATGGTGAGTCAGTTGGCTCCACTATTCCTTGCGATTTCATCTTGACTACCTGGTCTAAAATTATTTGCCTGCGGTAGGCGGACGGGCTACCTGGTCGGCAGTATATGGGGCGAGCATCGGTTACCCAGATTTCATGTTGAATGGCCGTGGTCTGATTTAATCTGCCGGTATGCTCGAATACGGCTACGTGAGTGTTGAGTATCCACAATAATGTCCTCAGTTGATCAGCCCCCAGTTGGTGGTTTACCACTTCACTACAAATTTCTTGTAATTTTTGTGTATTTATTGGGGCTTCTCAGTTAATGGCCATCCTATCCTGCTTGCCCTAAATATAGGCGCTGTTGTCCACAGTCGATTATGCAATTTTGGCTTGTTAGCCAATGTTGCCCGAGGATAATCTCCTCCACTAAATGCGGTGCGCAAAAAAATTCAGTTTGGATTGTTTCTACCTCTGTGGATACTGGCAATGTAATAACTCCGTCTATGGTCAGTCGTGACTCAGACTGGGCCATTTTGAATAATTCTGGAGTTTTTCCTATCCGAGGGGCGAGTGTTCCCGGCCTCAGATCGCTTAAAGTTAAAATTGGTTCCACCCTTTGTATTATGCCGAAGCTGTCGGGTGACTCTGTGTCCCGGCGGCGGCATTTCCCAAATCCCTCTTTCCACCCTGACGGTTCCCCTTCCCTATGTCGAGGGGGCCAGCCGTGGTGTCTTTATCCTTAGTGGCTGCTAGGCGATTTCTCACTGTGGGACAGTCTCGGTGCAAGTGTCTCTCGGGGCAATACCAACATTTAGGTGGCCAGTATTGTCCCTCTGCGCTTCTAGCAAGTCTGTTATTCTCTGCCGTTCGCGCCGCGTGTACGGGAGGCAGGCGGGTCTCCTGTTCTTCGTAATTGAGCTCCGCCTCTATCGCTCTATCCACCAATTTCTCTATCCCCGTCGTCCGGGGATGACGAAGGGCGCTTCTTATCGCTGGTAACATTAACTTGGTAATGATATGCACTCCCTCTACCTCGGTACTTTCTGGAGCGATACGAGAATACATTTGCGCTTTTTGTCTAATAAAAATCTCTGATTCTTCCTGCCTTTGTTGTTTGTGTGTGTAGAAGTCTGTTCGTAAGGCGGTAAGCACTTCCTCCCCTACGAACTTATTGTTCAGGCGAGTAGCGAACTGCTCCCAGCTCGTCACAAACTCGCCATATTTGTTCCACTAGATAAGCCGCGCCTTTTAAC
>NQII01000177.1:852809-883124 GCA_002778355.1 Clitarchus hookeri | reverse complement strand
TTCTCTGGGCGGAGACTTGATACTTAACTCTGCTGTTGGTGCTGGTAGGTTCTCTGCTATGGTTGACCTCCGGCGATGTTAGCGGCCTTGGAAAAGGCCCGCTTTTGGTGCCGTCTCCCCGTGGACTGCTGTTCTGGGCTCGTTCTCATGTCCTCTCGCGATTCCTTGACGCAACTCTTCCCTCGGCGCAGCAATAATGAACTAAACCCTCTTCTCGGGTAAATTGGCTTATATGCTCCCCAGCCTCCCTCCCTAAGTGTCTGCACGTGTCTCTCTTATTGGGGGAAGGGGGGAGGTGGTTACCTTCAGTACAAAACCCTTCAGCCAAGTGCCATGGTTCGTGAAGGTTCGGGGGCGGGAGAAGTGGTGATCTGCCCCTTGAATTTACCATCTCAGCTTATTTTTCCGCGGTTTGACTACAAGGGTGGTAGGGGTGGGGAGTATTCGTGGTACCCACTTTCAATTGGTCAGCCGTTTTCTCAGGCGTGAAGCTAGAGGTGCTCTTGCTTGGCTCTGCAATTTCTCCCACTTTCCTACATATTTACGTAGCACTTTCCGGGTGCTCCGGCGATATGCCAGCTCTTACTCGGCATAACCTTGACACGTGTAACTGTGAACCGTTCTGGCTGTCCACGTGCCTCGT
This sequence comes from Clitarchus hookeri, assembly GCA_002778355.1. Classification (NCBI taxonomy): domain Eukaryota; kingdom Metazoa; phylum Arthropoda; class Insecta; order Phasmatodea; family Phasmatidae; genus Clitarchus; species Clitarchus hookeri. The sequence continues at coordinate 882,481 of NQII01000177.1, read as the reverse complement.
GACACATGTCAACTGGTAGGCGCTCGCGAAGGGGGTCAGCGAGGCTTCTACTCCAAAATGCGTTACACGACAATATATATTCACTCTCTCTTCCTGTCATCTTGCCCCCCTCGCTCTCTCTTTTTTTGCACAAGATTCCCAAATCTTCNCGTTACACGACTATATATATTCACTCTCTCTTCCTGTCATCTTGCCCCCCTCGCTCTCTCTTTTTTTGCACAAGATTCCCAAATCTTCTGGTATGATGTTACAGACAGCTGGGCGGTTCCATTTGCACTGCCTACCTACGAAGGAGCCAAGTCACAATGCAGCAGACAGTGGTTGTAGGACTGGAACATGCATGCCACTGGCCACTGTGGTCTAAGCATTTACAAAGGTATGGTAGCCATTGATTATTTTAAAGTACAGTTATGGTACATAATGTACCTATATTTTGAGTTCATCTATTTGCATCTATTTTCTAGGCACAATACATTTTTTTTATAGAAATATTATAAAATAATGCCTTAAAATACATACCTGGTAATGATTTTTTTGAACACTAATGTGCAAATGGGTAAGAAATATGTACAACATAAAAGGGGAGAAGACTACAGAAAAAATAAATTTGTGTGAAGCATGAGCAGCTTTACATAATACAAAATTATGAGTCAATACAGATACTGTTAAAGGAAAGTTTTATGTAGATTAAATAATTTATAATGTAACTATAACTGTACTAAAGTACTTGTATTTCCCCTTAAGTCTTTTACATAAGTTTATAAAACTAATCACTACTATGAGTAATGCTACCAGATGTGTTCATCTGCATCAATGTGTATCTGTTGAGTTAATCATTATTGAATCTCTACATTTTACATATTCTACAAATATATCTTACCTGTTCCTCTTCTACATACACTGAAGAGCCAAAAATACTGGTATGTATAGGCGTGCGTATGCAAATAACAGAGGTATGGAACCAAAAATTATCATTAACCTATGAACAGGAAACTCTTAAAGGTGGTGTACTGTTACGCAGAATAATGCAGTTACACCATTATTTTGCTTTATAACAGGACTTACAATTGAAGAAGTGCGAGGTATCATAAGTACTGGTGTGTGACAAAGGTACAAAAATGTAAATATATAATACAGAGTTGTGGATAAGGTCTCACAGTGCAGGTGAAATCTGCTCTGGCATGACTGAGGTTGTGTACAGCAGCCTGCAAGCAGATGGAAGAGCCGAGAGTTGTAGTGAAAATGAGCTGCTTCTCATCAGGCGCAGGAATGGCTTCCAGCTGCAACTCATAAGGGAACACTCCGAGCTCGTTGCAGATTGCCTCCAGGGACCAGTGGCTGTCTCCAGACTGCAGGGGCAAGTACTCCAGTAGCACGTGTTTCTGTGGCAAGTAAAACATTTACACCCACTGTAAGTTGAAGACCTTTGTGTGTGGTACTGTAAAACTGCAATAACACAGAAACTCATTATGTTCATGGATAATCCCTCTGGGATTCACCTCAACCAGCTTAATAGCTGCAACTGTAAATCATTACTACACAAATCCTATAGCAGCAGCAAAATATAACTGAATGATAAAATTAATGTATTGCTCTTTGTAATGGGACAAAACCTTGTGTGTTTCATAAAATAGCAGTAAAGAGAAATAATACAAAATAAAACACCACAAATGTTAAACAGCATTGATACTGCACAGGGAATTATCTTGTATGTATCACGCATATAAATAGGAGAATTTTCACAAGCACTGATAATAAATTTTTGTGAAAATGAATAAAAGGAGAAGAGGTGAGGGGGAAAATCTGCAGTAAGTATCGGTCTGACTGAAATAATGATGGTGTTAAAAGGGTGCTGGAAGCTTATGAGCACGAGATGCAGATGGGTTGCGGGCTATTTGTACATGTGGCTTTTCCTGGAGCATACACTTATTGCAGTTGAAGTAGACAGTGATAATCTCATTTCCATGCCTAATAATAAAATTGAAAACAAACTATAATTTGCCTGCTGTGAGCACTGAGAAATTTAGCAAATGTAGAGAACAATGCAACTTCAGAAAAAAAGACAACATACTTTGCTTAAAGTTATTTCCTTAAATGAAAAAGAAAGGAAAGGGACTACTACAGGCAGTATTTTTCACTAAGACAACAAAAAGATAAATATTTTTAATACATAATTAAAAAATATGATTCCACCAGTGGTATGTGAAAAGGTAAATATTTCAATAAGAGATATTTAGTTTATAGATGGCGTATTAAAACTCAAATAACATTTTGCATGTAAACTATTTCTTACCAGTCGTGCCAACGCAGCACTGTCATCACCATTTTTATTTCATACTGATTACAAAACAAACATAATTTAGAGACAATATATTAGAGAAAGTTTTGTCTAAATAAAATTAGCATGCTTTAATTTTAATAACAATATTAAAAGTTTGTTGTGTATGATTTTTTTTAAATACAAGCAGCATGGTAAACCTGGGGTGATTTTCAAAGGTTTCTTTCAAAAAGTGTGAAGTAAGCGTGAATGGATTATAGAAGTTTCCCAGAGGCAGAGCACCATTGTATGTGGATCCGTCCACTTCGGAGCGAACCCAGCACATAAATATTTACTTACAGCCGACATGAGGTAGACACGCACATATACATGCTGTCCTGGCGGTAAACTGAGTGGAGGTCAAGTGGTGGCGAGAAGTCACTGCATAGTGTAACATTGCTGGTTGTGATGCACCTTGCACAACATGTGCTCTCATTGTCACTGGTGTGTTCTGCGGCTCTTGGGACTGATAGTGCTATTCCGCAGCATACATGCAAACGCATATGGGAGGGGAAGGTTGTGGCCTTGAAGTAGCTCAGCTGGTGTGTTGCCAGTTGTGATGTTGATATGTGCAGAGGGCAAAAAGAGAAGCAAGCATGTGGTCAGCCTATGATCAATGGTTGTTCCTCATCCACAGATAGAGTTGTGCTTAAAGCTCTTGGACTCTTGGTTGCGTTGCTCAGTTGGGTTTGCGCATGGGTGGTACACAGCTGTTGCATGATGCATCATTCTCCATATTGTGCAACACTCCTGCCATTTTTTCCCAATGAATTGAGTACCAGTGTTAGTCACAAACACACATGGGTATCCACAGTGAGGAAAAAACTCACATTCCAGTATTTTTGGTATGTTTCTGGCACACTTAAGACTGGATATGCTTCTACCTACATGAAGAATAAATCAATTATAACTAGAGCTGTGCCAATTCACAAAATTATGCCAATGTGCTGAATCATTGATGAGCCAATCCTGTAATGCTGATTCACCAATGTGCTACAGATATGTTAAACAGCTTTTTGCTAAATTTAAGTTGAATTTAGGTTACTATTATACTTAAACAATGGTACTGGTTAAATGCAGCACAATTAAAAGGAATTTTTAATTTATTTGCATTTACATTGTCTAAAAAGTAAATACAGTAATGCAACAAAAGCATGGGCAAGGTTGTTTACATGTTTTTTGCTGTTGACAGTCAAGTGGATAGGCTTCAAACAAAAATGGTGGCTTGTTTTTATATATACATTGGTTCTGCAATAATAAGTATTACTGTTACTTGCAAAATGTGTACTCTTAAAATTTATTCTTTCAAAATACCAAATGTAGGCTAATTGATAATTTGTGCTTGGGTGCTTTGCTACACATTTGGGTTGGTATAAAATTATTTGTTTATAAACAGGAAGTTTTAAAATTAACACCCATTACAGAATAAATTTTTGACATAAAAAATGTTACAAATGAATTAGTTAATACATACAATAGCACCTTTTTTATATTGATTCTGAAGGAAACACTTTCTATGTTCACTATATACAGGAAATGTCACGTGTACACTTGTCTTGAAATAATATACAAAACTGATATACCAAATTTACATACTTAGCATACTTTAAAATCTTATTAATATGTGGAAAAGCATTTTATAACTGAAATACAAACTAAAAAAAAATGAATATAAACCTAAGTCAAAATTGAAATACATTGTAACCTGTATGAATAGTTTTCCAAGGGACCAAAATAAAAAACTGATGCATGCTGACAAGTAATACATGCAGACTTGATCTCTAAGACATCATCTGGTTTGCAGTGTGGAAGGGTGAAATATGTTACAATATAATAGCATATTTGGTAGTTGATAAACTTAAAATATTTAACCATGTCAAGAAAAGAAGGCAAAGTTTCAAGAATTTTTTGTGACAGAAAATTTACATTATGTTTGTGTTATCTTCTCATGGTCTGTCACACTCCTATTACCTCCTTGCCCACACATTTTGTTGATGGGTGCAGCTGATAAAACAGTTGTGCTTCTTCTCTTCCCCCTGAGATTCTAACAGTTGTCAATGTCAAGTTGGTAGATTATTATCTCACAACAGATTAGAGCTTGGGCTAAAACTACACACTTTGATTGAAAAAACAGCGCAAGTTGAGCATCTTTTTCACTGATACTTTTATNAGAGCTTGGGCTAAAACTACACACTTTGATTGAAAAAACAGCGCAAGTTGAGCATCTTTTTCACTGATACTTTTATTTACTAGATGTCATGTACTGGTGATGAAAGTGGTTCATTACACTGGAAAATTTTCAATGTTTACAAAGGCAAGACATATCTATTATATGTACTTAAGAAGAACTTGGAATTACCAGCAACATTTTATTTTTGTCAAATAGGCTGAAAATTATTTGTAGTTCATACATTGGCAAATGCAATGATCTAAACAACATCAGTAAATTTGGAAGAAGCCGACTCGAATTGGTACAGATCTAGTTATGACTATTATGAAACATTTCCTGTAGGCCATACAAAGATAAAAGCCCATGACATAAGAAAGCGAGAGTTTCGAACGGTTCTGTGGGTACTAGCTGCAGTTGTTGTCGAGTTCTGGGTGAGCGGTGGCTTTTCAAGCAATTACACTGGGCATACGTGCGCATGAAATGGCATGTGTCACAGGAGATTCCAGGCAAAAAAAAAACTGTGTTGCAGATTTCTTTGTCACTGCAGCACTGGAAATACCAGCTTGCTCATTGCTGTGTGCGTATTGTAGCACCAGTTCATATTTTTCACGCAATGCATGTACACTCCACACGTGATGCCCAGAGTCCCTACAAGACTAACCGACTAAGATGCCGCTGGTTGGTTGGTTTTCTCTGGCATCTCCTTTTTCCCCACCCATTCATTCCGGCGCTGCTCCATACTCACCTTGCTTCACCCTCATCGGCTTTCAAGATCTCGATGTTAAGAGACACCCAAATCTCTCCACTCCACTTCACAAACTGACTTCTGTTAGGGTTTAGTTGTTTTTATGGCTATCTAGTTGTTGCACTCCCCGTACTTCAAGCCTTTGCTATTCAAGCTGATAGAATCCTTCCCGTGTCTTGCCCTTTTACCAACTCTGTAGGTAACCCAGAGTGCAGTAAGAAGTAGGAGATAGTATGCGCCATGTTCTATTTTAGAGAGAATACAAACACATATTTCAATCGAACCACCGCTGTCTTAGTCTAAAGCGAACTGTGTACCTCATCCATCCTGGTAAGTGTATTCCTGCAAGGGAGCGGCAGGGGACATCCAGTTTCCGATTCTAGAGTAGGGCTGTGGGCTGTCTCAAACCTACATCAAAGACACACCATATTCTCAGGCCACCCATACTGTGGACAAAAGCCCACAACGTCCTGNCTGTCTCAAACCTACATCAAAGACACACCATATTCTCAGGCCACCCATACTGTGGACAAAAGCCCACAACGTCCTGTGTGCACAGTACGGTAGAGTCCCCCCACTAGTAAGACATATGACAAAGTGCCTAAGCTACCCAAGTCAGCTAACCCCACTCCTTCCAGAGCATATAAACCAGCCATAAGGGGTGTTAGAACTGATGAGAACTGACTTAAGCACCTCTGAAAACACNTCCTTCCAGAGCATATAAACCAGCCATAAGGGGTGTTAGAACTGATGAGAACTGACTTAAGCACCTCTGAAAACACTTCTAACTAGGGCTCCATTGCATTGAGGGGTGAACCGTAGAACCCTTCCCATACATGCTGTTCGGCCGCAGACGAGGAGACTAGTGGAATCATAGGACAGCTGCTATCCTTGCTGCTTGTCATACCTGACGGAATCTACCCACACCAGCCTTCAGCTGCTGGCCATCCCCGGGACTGAGCTCAAGCCGCCCGACGACTGACGAAGCCTTACTTTGCAGTCCTTCTTGCCAACCTCTTTGGCCCCTTTATTAGGGATCCCGGAGCCATTCATCTGGTGGTTCAGCTCCTCCACCGAGGCCTGCCCCTCCTCCTGGGAGTAGAGGTGGAGCCAACCATCGACCCAGCACCGCCAGCACCAGCAACCCTGGCGCCACTTCCGGCCAGATACCATGTCCACCACGGGACAAGGCCTGTATGACCGCTCAGCCATTGGTGCAATGTCCAGGATCTGAGCCAGCACTTCAGAACGAGAGCCCACGACAGCTCTGAGTGAGGAATGCCAGAGGTAAGCCAACAAACACCCTTACTCCAGCCACCCGGGAGGCTTCATCTCGCACAGCCCGACTTTGTACCCTGCAGATGGTCAACCCGGCCAACAATGTTTAGGGGTCCAGTAAGAACCCAGCGGCAGATACTGCAGATGCCACCCCACTAGAGCCAACCTGTGTGTGTGTTCCCTGACCAAACACCGTAACTGTTTCTACTGATTACCTAGAAAGGCATATGCCAGCTGGCTCTCATCACTCAGTACATGCAGTACTTCAAAATCAAATGCCTGTAGAAACAAGTCCCAGCATTTGAGTTTGCTTCTCGCTTCCTTAGTGTTGCATAGCTATACTAAGCACATGTTATGATAGCGAAACACTTGCACTCGTTTACATCATTGCAACATTCAAAAGGACTAAATTTAGTACTACTGAAATAAATTATTTGTTTTGTGCTACTTTTACTGAGCTGGTAAAGCACCTGATGTAGTCCCTTTCTGCTTGCATCTGTTTGTAAGTATAAATAACGACTCAGATTATGGCGTGCAAGCACAGAACAATCAGGGAAATGGGCTTTGATTTCCTCCAGACACTCAGTGTGTCCCTTAGTCCAATGGAATATTTGCGCAGGTGACAGCAAGTCTGAGTGGAGCTGTTACAGTAGNGACACTCAGTGTGTCCCTTAGTCCAATGGAATATTTGCGCAGGTGACAGCAAGTCTGAGTGGAGCTGTTACAGTAGCAAAGTTTCGGATGTTCTCTCTAAGCCAGTTTATTACACCGAAAAATTTGCGGAGCTGTTTGCAGATACTGGGAGACAGATATTAATTGATTAAATTAAACTGTTCTGGACTAAGGTGGCTACTATGTTTGTCTACCAGATGGCCCAGAAACTGAATGCATACTCTGCCTAGATGACATTTCTCATTTGGGCAAGTCAGATGGTTGGTGGTAAGCTGCTCGAGCACTAACGACAGTTACGCCATCTGTCTTTAGTGCTCGAGCAGCTTACCATGATCCTCCCACACCTCCAACCAGNGGAAAGTTTCGGAGCTGTTTGCAGATACTGGGAGACAGATATTAACTGATTAAATTAAACTGTTCTGGATTAAGGTGGCTACTATGTTTGTCTACCAGATGGCCCAGAAACTGAATGCATACTCTGCCTAGATGACATTTCTCATTTGGGCAAGTCAGATGGTTGGTGGTAAGCTGCTTGAGCACTAACGACAGTTACGCCATCTGTCTTTAGTGCTCGAGCAGCTTACCATGATCCTCCCACACCTCCAACCAGATGACAAAATAGTCAAAATAAGCCATTGTGAATTCACCCACGTTCCTGTCCAGGACGTGGAGTATCATGGACTGAAATGTAGATGGTGCACACTTCAGACCAGAATGGCATGGCATGGCCCTGAACTGGAAGCTGCATCTGTCTGAAGTGGTGAATTATGGTTTTGGACTGTCTTCTGTCTACACTGGTATTTGCCAGTATCTACTGCAGCGGGCAAGTGACGTTACAACCTTGGCATGGCCAAGGCAATTTAAAACGTCTTTGATGTTGATGAATGTTGACACAATTCTGAGCAATGATGTTCAAAAGCCAAAAATGTTTAAAAGGGGCGAAAATCTACACAGAATCTCCAAGAATTGTCTTTCTTTTGAGCTATGATAGTCATTGAATTATATGGGTCTGTAGGCATGGTTACACCATCCAACATTTCCTGTAATAGGTATTTTATTATCCAGCACTGGTGTGATTAGTAATGGTCAGAAGCTGTATATACAGGCTTCTTGTGGATGAGTGAAATACTATGTTCTACTGCATTGGTACAGTGTAATGGATCAGCGGCTGCGAAAATGTCACGGTGCTCACTAAGTGGGCACTGGTTTCCATTATGAAACTCCTGCAGAATGGCATTGTTAAGCTCATCCAGCTGCACCTCTGGTATGATTGGTAAGTGTGTTACCCGCAGACCTGCTGATAAAATACAGGGGAATAACGATGGAGAGAGCACGAGTCATAAGGCTGTCCAAAGTGGATAAAGATGAAGTCATGGAGGGCATTTTTGAAGAGTGGCAAGAGAGATGGAATACCTCAGAACGTGGCAGACATACCTACGAACTGCTGCCCAATATAGGGGAAAAAAGGAGTGCAAGTGGATAAAGATCAACCACTACAGTATGCAACTGTATACTGACCACTGCAATTTTAAAGCAAAGTTGCACAGCCTGCGACTGGTGCGATCTCCGTTGTGTGAGGTGTGTGGAATCGACTATATGGTTCAGCATGTGATTTCCGACTGTCTGAAGACAGAAGACATAAGAACTTGGTTGACGGAAATCACAGAAGAAAAGGACATTCATTTGGTCACTTGGAACTAGAAAGTGTAATGATAAATAAAGCTCTTCACAAAATATGGAACAAGTTTGCCACAAAGGTCAGAAGAAGGCTCGAGGACTTTGACAAGGAAGAGCAAAATTCTGATGACCCATAATGGGTATTCAGGTAAAGTCTTCAATAAAATGAATTCAGAATAGCTCAGACTGGTGAGAAGGACAGATTTTTACTGAGAAAACTGGTAGAATACTGTGTAAGGCACAAAGAACAGAGAATGGCCCGAAGAGACAAGAGGAGAAAGTGCTGTGCACTGTCTTACTCACCAGAGTACAGTTACAGTGCTGGAGGATAGAGGGTATGCTGGTCTTCGGGCATTAAAAACCTTCACCTCTGGTATGCAACTAGTGGACCACAGATCTACATTGTACATTGTCTAGCGCTCATTATGACGGAAGTGAATTCACAGCGCAGCTGGTTGCACCACAGTGCTCTGTTTTGTAAGCTATGGTATGCCTAGTATAACGTCCTCTCTGAGATTATTTGACACAAAAACGGAAATGACAGTTCCTATGTCATGGATGCGAATGGTAATTTGCACGTTGCCCACTGTTTGACTGGTATGGTGAATAGTCGCTAACTGCACTCTTTGAGTTGCACATGTTAATATAATAAGGCTTATGGTTCATGCGAACATAGTTATCAGAAGCAGCAGTATCTATGAGAGCATGGCAAGGCTGATGTTTGGACGTACTGGTATGTGAATTACTTTACTGCCACTATCGGAATTCTGTAAGAATAAAACCTGTTGTGGAGTTTGTTCGAGATAATCATTTTTCCCATGGACAGGTGGCAATTGGCCATTCTCTCCCGCAAGGCCATTTCCCATAAGTGATTTGCTGTCAAGTGGACTTCTTGCATTTTTGTTGCAGTTTGGACACGTATCATGTCAGTGCATTTGTTATACATCACAGTTATGGCATGCATATGGTGACTGTCCATGTCTCAAATGCAGGTGCACTGGATCACTTGTGCCACTTTTGATTGAAGTTTTGATGTCAGTTTGCATTGTACTGGTTTAGGAAAATTCCGAGTTTTTGCTCAAATGGATAGGATTAAAAAATTTTGCAGCCAAAATGTCTTTTGAGAAATTATTGTCCTTGAACAGACAAGGAAGCACGACAAAAAATTAACATAAGTACCATACTATGTATTAGTACTTGCTTCATTGTGTGAGTCACACAAGAGTTGTATACATGGGATGATGAGGGCACAGGAAGAATGCATTTCACACAAACCACTATGTTCCTGAAGTGGCCTTCATGTGCTTATTGGTTTCATGCCCGGAGAAATTATTGGGCAGTATCAGCCAGTCTGAATAGTTATGCCTCCAAAAGTTTCCTCATGGGGACACGAAGGTGGGACTGTCACTTGACCCCGGCAGTAGACGGCAGGCCAGCAGGGTGTTTTCTCACATCCAGCACCAGCTAGTGAGTTGCTGGGTGACTGCCTGCTGTTCAGAGTGAAGCAAACTGCCATAGAGAAAGCACGGCACGGCACAGAGGTGGGACAAATACATACTAAGGGTACACGACAAGACTCAAGTCAATGTGTAGTGTTACAAAATAACTGTGCATAAACTATGATTGATGACTATTAAGAAAGTCCTTTCCTAGCACCAGCAGCTCAAGGTGATACTTTTTCCCCAAAGTCAATGTTCAACCACTGCTGTCTTGCTCTTGTACCCTATAAGGGTCACCTGTTTTTCATAATGTGTGAAATAGCAAAATTTTGCAAAATTGTTGAATTGTAAAATAAATAAGCAAGTGCTTAAAAAAAACACAGAATAATTGTACAAGATTGGCATGTGAAGCAGTAAAGACGTAGTTAGTTTCAGAAATTGATTTCAATAGTTTGTGCTGAATTGATTTTTAGAATATTTGTATAACTGATTGCTCGTCAGAATGAAATTTGATGGTATCAAATGAGACATAAAAACTAGTAATGGGAAAACCTGCAACTATGCTGTCACAACGATATATGTAACAGTGATATAGCAATATTGGTAACATTTATCGGGGACAGTGACTCAGTTCATGATAAAGGCCACAGAAGAAGTGTAACTACTTTCATACGAAGCTACGTCATGCGTTACCTGCTCCAATAAATGCCATATCAATGGCCGAGCTAGGCAGTGACAGGTGACTCCTCGAGTGCATTAGTCGTAAATATCAGCGAAGCTAATAATCTAGCACCCATGACTGTCAAGGCTAGGACATTGTAAAAACACACTGGTTAAAAGACATACTGTGAATGAATGCTTTAGAATTATATTTGATGGTTATTAAAAATAGATATACAATGAACTTGATTTTACTATAAGTTGCAGTGATTACAAATCTTTAAATACTCATTTTAATACACAAACATAATACAAAGTGTAATAAATAGCCACAAATAAATTTTACCTCTTATAAATGATGTATTCATGTGTACAAATAATATTGAGATGAACACTGAATAATATGTACTTGTATAGTTAAAGCCAAAAATTATGTTGGCAATAAACAAAATAATCACTAGTTTGTTTTTATTGTGAGAAATTTAATAACTTCATAATATGCAGTTTCCTTATTTTAAATAAGGGATGTTGGCCTAATATTCAAAACTAGTTATTACATCCATTGTAGTAGCAGCGGTAGTTAAAATGCTGGGCTCCCACCTAACAGTTTATTTTGATGCATTTTTAACTTTCGTAAGTCAATATCAATAGCCTACAATCTGAAATTACATGTCTGCAAGGTTCGACATTCCTAAAAAATATAAAGTAATTTTATATCCATTGTTAAGCAAATATAACAAAAAATTATCTCAGAATTTCTTACAGAGTTCACATTAATATTTATATATTATGTGACAGTATTTTCTATCAAAACAAACAAGGGACATTAAAGGATTCATTATATTATTTCACTCTCGGATACAGTTAATGAAAACCTATAAGAATATTCTATACTTCCATCCCATTATAAAAACATGTATTTCATCAAACAATAAACATTACATTTTGCAGGTTTTTCTTGCCTGTTTGATTAAAATAAAAGAACCTGTTTTATCTTTGTACTATCATTCATAGCTACAAAAGACATTTCAACACACAAAGTCAATATTATAGTCGCACTGCTAATAATTAAATTTACAATACAATAAGGGTTACTTAACTAACTGTGCGCATTTACTAAGAGCAAACTAGACTGAATGGTAACAGGCCAAGTGTAGGTGACAGTGACAAGCTACCGGGGTTTGAGGGGAATGAGATGTAAAGGTGGCAAGAGTTGCATGCGCAGAATGTACTTGGCAATTTGGACAGTACAGTAAAGTCTCTATTTACCGGACTAATTGGGGGGAAGTATAGTCTGGTAAACCAGAAAGTCCGGTAAATGGCAAAGTACCAAAAAAAAAATCTACAGGTAGGAATAAGTGGCTCACTTCAGTGTAAATCACGGCAAAGACGTTAATGCAGCAAGGAGGGAAAATGAGCTACCGACTGTTAGCTGTCCAAGGGAAAGGAAGGAACAACGTGAGCTTGTGTAATTAACATATTTTCGGAATCTCGGCTGAGTAGTACATATTCGCAGTGAGCACATCAACTTGCATTGTGATATTTTAATTTTTTTATTTTGCATCCTTGACTTGTCAAAATTTCCACACATGTACATTTCTTTTCTACTTTTTAACTCACTTGTACTTAGATGATAATCTGGAAATGGAAACAGCCAGCATACCATCCCTTACCCTGCTGTGAACATGAGTTTGTGACAGTTAAATTCCGTATTTACCTGTGTACCACTCTCACAAATTAGAAATGTATAGGTACTGGTCGCCCTTTAGTAGCAAAAGACGTGACCCATGTTACGTCTTTGTGAGACCATTCGTCCCATCGACTGCCACTCCGCCTGTCAGAGCTTCACAGTGTTCACCATTGGGCTACATGAGTGCAGTGTCCAAGTTAAAGTGCTGTGAAAGGTGATAACCCGTACTACATAATTAAGGTCTCTAAATTAAAGCAGAGTAATTAATTAATTATATTTCTGTAGCTCTCAGAAGTCGTACATCACGTAACGGCGTTACGCAGATTTCAAGTGTAGTAAGCGTAAGTAGACCAGTGTTTATTTTGTGTAACATCAACCGCATGACTTAACAGAACATGTATATCCAAGCGTCTTAAAATAATTTGTTGTTTCTTCAGTGTTCTATTTTTGTGAGTCTTGAAGAGTGAGAATATGTGCATTTGTTTCAGTGAGACATTAAACTGAAAACCAGGCACCGAGTTGCCCAGGCATAAAGCCACTCATTTATATTTTTTCTGTATTGTTAATTTTGTGTTCATTTAAAAGTGCTCATTCATGAAGTCATTTAGCAAGTATTAATATGTTATCATCCCCATCATTAGTTGTAAGTTGTTTGTAATTTTTGAAGTGCATTTTGTGGAATGGACATCACGCGCTGCCTATCTGGGCCTTCACAAACTTTTTGCCATTTACTTAACATATCAATTGTCATCATATTTGTAATGGAACATTAAGTATCTTTTATAGTCCGGGGAGCGTGCCACCCCTCAGGAGTTTGTACACTCCTGAGGCGTAATTTACATCTAAGTACCACGTAGGCCTTGTGCCAATTTTAACCGCATCCCCGAGCTCAAGTGGGGAGTACAATGTAAGTGCCTCTTCATAGGGTAAGTAAAATAAAAAGTAAGTGAAAGTCACCAGGCATGCTTATTTCTCCAGTCGCTTCGTGACTGCATTATTTCTTGTGGTTCTCCTGCCTTGCGTATAAGTCTACAGGCATCGAGATGGCCTTAAACAATCTCTAGAGAGGAGTGAGTATACGCAGAGAGGGGTTAAAACACCTTTCACTACATTAGACTCACAGGAATATAGCAGAACATCCGATGCTGGATCATCAGTGGCGGCCACATCTACGGATCGGCGACCACAAGCCCGCCATCATCATGCTCTCTGAGCTGGTGCCCCAGGATAAATATTAACCGTCTGGCAAGTCTCTGTCCCAGACCGCTAACCTATTCACACAACACCCATTCCCCGCGGATGTCTGAACAACCAACCCCGTGTCACAAGAATACAAAAATAGTCATACTGTATATGTACGTGATATGGATATCGGTACATTTTGCCATGTAACGGGTCATGCCACATTTGACCACGTTCTCTAAGTTCTGACTGTAAATGCTGACCTTGAAATTCCAGTTGTGTTATTAATTGCCTGCCCATCCACCTCTGCAGCTGCCAGGGGGTTGAAAATGCATCACAACAAGCAGACATTGTGTCTGTATCAATGCTCTCTTTAAAAATTATTTTAGGTAATTTTTCTACAATTAACAAATTGTGGCATTTTGAGTGCTGTGATGTGGCGTGTAGCCTTGCTACTGAACACCTGCTTCTAGTTTTTCTCCTGAGATGCAAGCTTTTTCACATAACAAACATGCACAATCTTTAACTTAAATTAAGGATTGACTATAGTAAGTTGCACATGATATTTCCCTAAAAACGTAGACTATGTTGCACGTGAGCAACACCATGCTCAATGACCATATAACCATGGCCTTGCACAATTCTACAAATAATTTCCTTCCCTTCGCCTTTCAAGTAAGTGCACTTATCTTGCTGTTGTACAATAACAATGTATTTAAAATCCTACAAGCTGCAAGTAGACACGTTAACAAAAACCATTTACATTGAAGAATAACATTTCGTACATACTTCTTCATGATTTCAAAGAGAATGCAAGAATACACTTTAGAAATAAATTTCACTTTCAAAAAATGTTACGATTTAGGTGTAGTCAAGTACAATTCTGTTGAAAATTAACGTTACCTTGTAAAAGGCAACGAATGACAAAATCACGTAAATGTCTTTGAGGGAAATGTGTAGTAAGGGTTGTTTGATTTATTTTTGTACACTATTTTTTTATGACAGAACGCTTGCTGTAAAGTATCAAAGTTGTGTTAAGACGTGTTGGAACAACCCGAACTGAACCACTTGCACACATTTATTATCTTCAGTTTGTAGTAATCAAAATAAAAAGAATAGAATTAATCACTAATGGCAACATCTAGGTAGTGATGGGTCATTCGTGAACAATTAGGTCAAAATTAACCTATCCTACAATTTGTTCGCAACAAAACGAATTAATTCTTTTGAGTCAATTCAAAAGTATACAAGAGCTGAAAGAACGTTAAAGATGAAAGAATCAGAAAGTTTGATTTGTTTGAAAAAGAATCCTGAGTCAAGAGTCATCAGGGCTTGTAAAAAAAAAAGCAGGAAGAGAAGGGGATGGCCTTCACATCAAGTATTGTGTTACTACTCTTAATAGATCCTGCCTGCCTACCCAATGTTTTGTAACTTTACTCCCAACAACGCCAAGTAGTAGTTTAGAATTTCATAGTTCACATACAATATCTTCCACAAAAATAAAATAAAAACTCTTTTTAAGCAATTGTTTTAACTAAAAAAAATAACAGATAAAAACTGTGTTAATGGAGAATGAGCTGAAAAGGAGAAGCAGATAAAATGAATATCCAAAACGGAGAACGAGTCATAACTCTAAAGAACTGCAGTACAAGAGAACAAAAAGAACAAAATGAATGATTCTTTAGAATGTATCATTACACAGAACTGATTCAAACCAATTGATTCATTGAGCTGAATCATTCTGCCCATCACTACATCTAGGTGTAAAAATTATATGGAAATGCAGTAATTCATAGGAATGTGCTTTGTTAAACACACAAAATTGCTGAGTAAACAGAAACAAAGGTATTGGGCAGGGTGCATCCACGAGTTATGCGCACTCTCATAGTGAGCTTATCCTACAATGGAAATGTTGTGTGTGTCACAAATTATGGTCACGACTATAATAGAAGCCCACAGCTGAGCCACTGCACGATTCTAAAAATAACTTCTACTCCACACAGTTGTTCACACGTACGCATATCTTGCCACTGAACAACACTTTACATGCCGTGCAAGCAGCGGTAAGTGGACACAGCGATAAAAAAAATTGTGACTTCAGATTTTGTTAGGTAAATACAAAGTTCGCTGATAAGAGGTCCAATAAACTGAGGCATTACCATATACAAAAAAAGACCTACAGAGAGGAGGAAAGCTGCACGTGCAGTGTGTTCCCGACGATTTAAGAGGAAACAAAGACTTGAGGAAGGGTCTGAAGATGTGCAAGCATTCCACTTTCAGCAACTACCGTTATTGTAACCTATAAGTGATATTTATGGAGCTGTTGCCGTGGATTTGAAATGGTGTGCTCCACAGACTAAAACTGAGGTAGACAGATCTCGCTGGCTGCACACAACCAATCTCCATGTCTAAACATAGAACTGCTTTTCTGCCAACACATCTAGCGAAAAGGCATGGTTTGGTTTTTGGGTTAGAAAACTGATTTGTAAACAAATCCTTTGAGATGTATATATACTTCCTCTAACCAATTTGTAATGCAGTTTGATTAAATTCAAATTGGTAAAAGTATTCTATTCATATAATAATGTCTGTGATTTAAAAATTAAGATATAAACACACACTTTAAATCACTGTTGACCATGTGACTTTGAAAGTTGTGTGTGATCGGGTACGTCAATGTTGTGTACATGCACAAAATATGAATAAGCGGTCTACCTCATCTGTAGTCTATGGAGTCACTGGATGTATGGTGACTTTTGAATCAATAATACAAATTCACATGTACTTAATTTTGGCCCAACACTAGTTAAACAGTTTAAAATTGCATTATTAGGAAACATGTATATTTACTAACCTGGATGTTAAAGTTTTTGATACAGCAGTATAAGTCACAAAAGGAGAATTTTATGTTTTTCATAACATTAACGTTGCAGTGTGCATGTATTACAACAAAATTTAAAACATACAAATGACAACAGCAACAGCACCGCATATAAACAAGAATATTTGCCTGGCGCAACCAAATGTTTTGCTAACCTCAATAGTATTGGCGTAGAAAACCAAACTCTTAATGGATGAATACACATTATTTCAACAAAACTGGCTTTTATGGTAAGAAACATGAATCAATACTATCAAATTATTTAGTGGAATCTTTCTTTGCGTTCGTATAACCTAAAAGTTATATAAACAAAGCTGTATATATAAATTTAACGAGTTTTTATAAGTTACAGGGACTAAGTTTTGCAGTCAAATTGTTGGGCTGATGCATTTTTTACATTCATTTTTTGCAGAATAAGAAATTTATATGGATGCATTTTTTCCAATTGTTTTATATTCTATGTGGGACTTATACTGGTAAATCATGCCTTTGCTTATATTTCATAAATTCATATCACCTGTCTATTTTATATACACACACATGTACGTATACATGGATTGATAAGTTTTTTTTCTCACTAAATTAGTGAATTTCAGCATTTAAAATAACATATTTTCATAAAATCAAGAAGTTCAATTTAATATTTTGCTGAAGCAAAATTAATTGTGTGCGTATTTAATTGTTCGGGTGAATGAGTAAGCGAGTGAGGGAACGCGATAGCCATGCTTCTTGCTAGATAACCGCTTCCCCTTTCGTCAGGTGTGTAAGAGAAGGTAGTAAGCAACTCACACCACGCTGCAGACATGATGGGAAGACCACGAGCTATGGAGCAGCGATAAACGGCGGCATGCATGACGTATTTCACATACAGTAAGTAGACATTTGCATAAACAACCAGCTTAAAAACGATCATTGCAGGAAATCTTAGGTGATGGGACTGAAAGATAGGCCAATTTTGATTGATGCAATATCCGATAAACAATAAAAGCAGGTAGCTTTATCATTACTTATATAGGAGTTTTGCCGGGACCATTAAAAATTAACTGCAGATACGGTTTATCAGTACATCGAAAATTCACTGTATAGCTGATTACTTCTCTCAGTAGGGGATTGTCCAGGAAGAATTGTACATCTCGTTATTTGAAAATGCTAACAGTTAAGGATAAAAATAATTTTTGTAGCCAATTATATGTGACGAAAAGACTGGAGCATGAACATTCACACTCAATTTTTCATTAGTGCTGTGAAGTTACAAATTTATTTGCATAATTTTGCTTGATGGGGTTGGCATATTTATCATTTTGAAGATTATATGGAAAAATTAATATTGTATCAATATTATCTGTAGCCTTATTGAGGGTTCTGACATGTTATACTGATCATATGTGAATAATCTGCAGGCTGACTGGAAAAACACATCAACGAGTATGACCGTTTCATTCTCAATATAACAATCTCTTTAGACTTTTGTCCCTTTTTGACATTCTTCCTGCATTATTCTTCATCGCTCCTTGTTTCCCTATTTGTCACCACCAAGGGTACTCTTTAAGAATATTTTGTCTATTATTTATGCCAATAAAATAAATACCTCTTCACTTAAAATTACAGCCCCTATTCGTTTATATTGTAACATTTCAGTAGAATTAGAAGGCTGAAATTCTGTTATCCTTTTTTATTGACTCCTTCTCCAACAAATTAGACAAAGATCAATAATTTTACATTATAGAGGATGAAATGTAAAACATCTTGCAGCAATTATAGATGAATTGCTTGCATAGAAATTTATGAAGGAGGCAAACTCGCGCTGCTTACATCCTAATGGCTACATACGTGGGCGGAAAATAATTTAGTAGAAGAAAATGTTTAATCCGAAACAGTTATAGAAATTAAGCCATTGGTGCTACCCAAGCACGTTAAACTTTTGACTCACTATATCATTAAAACTTTTCAATTTTACATTCACGCGTCCGTTCTCTCTAGTGGTTGTGGTATTTCTGTTACAGGAAAAAAAACCTTTTGCATCACATTTCTGTTGTTACTTGCATTCTGACTGGTTGTCATCTGACCATGCCGTACTATTCATCCATTCGTCAATGGCGAGACGAGAGCCAATCAGGACACTTTTCTTAAATTTCATGTGATTTACAAATTTCAATACTTACTACCCTCTATGGACTAAATGAACAATAACCTTCAAATCTTTATCTGAAAATTAAACAATGCAATACTTGATACCCTTTTATGATAAAATGAATAATAGGAAACAATAACAATAGCAATAACCTCCAAATTACCTCTACATCCATAAACTCGTGACATAACCAAAATTATAGTGCACTTCTCTTAAATCATATACTAAATCTTAATTTGAAAACTATCTTAACTAATCGTCACCACAACCAAATAATCCAAAACCAAAACGTAATAATAATATAATAATATCTGAAAAACCGCCATGTTACATAACCCCCCTCGGTTTGGAACTAATTTTAATAAATTTGGTACAAACCGAAACAAACCTAAACGTTGATTTACAGTAATTGCTGCAACATTTTTTTTCTTCAAAAAATTCACAATCATTATCTATAGGTTACTTTTGTTGTTGCATCTATATTATTTTGCAAAAGTCTTTCTTCTCAGCAAAATTAAATATTTCTATTTATATACAAGAAAACAACTGATCTTCTTAACAAGTAAATTTTACATAACTAACCTACATAATTCCTTGCATACCATATTGTATCCTTATTTTACACAACAAATAAACATGTTCTCATGACAGCTGTTCTTATGCAGTTTTTAACATTACTGTAATTCAGTTTGTTTATAAGTAACATTATATTCCATTAGTGATTTAGTGTGAGACATTAATACAATTACATTTGCATTAATACACTTAAAATACAATTACATTTTATTTGCTGACTGAAAACAGTTCTTTTCCTCATGGCTGTACTTAATTTCTGGGTGCTTATCCCAACTTGTTTGTGTTTCATTTGCTACCCAAACAAAATTATTATTACCATTAAAATATTAATACTTTTCCCCCTGTATTATATATATATATATATATAAATATAAATATATATATATATACATACACACACACATGCATGCACGTGCACAACCCCCCACCATCCCTTAGATATACCAACAAAATTATTACTTTTCAAAATTAATTCCATACGTTCTTTGCATCCCTTACCCTATACATTTTGTAGCCTACTTTCCTTCTATCCTATATGTACCTTCATTTAATAAAAAAAAAATAAAAATTCAACACCAAAAAATTATCATTCTTACATTATTTCTGCGCCAAAAAAATTATTAACAAGCAAAATACACTGGAGAGCCAAAAAGGCCTGCGTATGCAAATAACAGAGGTATGGAACCAATCAGAGTAACACAATGCGGTCGGCAGCGCCTATATAAGACAACAAGCGTCTGGCAAAGTTGCTAAATCAGTTACTGTTGCTACAATGGCAGGTTATCAAGATTTAAGTGAGTTTGAACGTGGTGTTACAGTCGGCGCAAGAGAGATGAGACATAGCATCTCCGAGGTAACAATAAAATTTGGATTTCCGCGTACGACCATTTCACAAGTGTACCGTGAATATCGGGAATCTGGTAAAACATCAAATCTTCGACATCGTAGTGGCCGGAAAAAGATCGTGAACGAACGGGACAAACGACGACTGACGAGAATCATTAAACGTGACAGACGTGCAACCCTTTCTCAAATTGGCGCAGATTTCAATGCTGGGGCATCAACAAGTGCCAGCATGCGAACTATTAAATGAACCATCATTGATATGGGCTTTCGGAGCCGAAGGCCCACTCGTGTACCGTTGTTGACTGCACGACACAAACTTTACTAGCCTGGGCCCGCCAACACCGTCATTGGACTGTTGATGACTGGATACACGTTGTCTAGTCTGACGAGTCTCATTTCCAATTATATCAGGCGGATAGACATGTACGGGTATGGAGAAATCCTCATGAATCCATTGACACTATATGTCAACAGGGGACTCTTCAAGCTGGTGGAGGCTCTGTCATGGTATGGGGCATGTGCAGTTGGCGTGAAATGAGACCCCTGATACGTCTAGATACGACTCTGACAGGTGACAGTTACATAAGTATCCTGTCCGATCACCTGCATCCATTCCATGTCCATTGTGCATTCCGATGGACGTGGACAATTCCAGCAGGACAATGTGAAACCCCACACGTCGAGAGTTGCTACCGAGTGGCTCCAGGAAAACTCTTCAGATTTTAGACACTTCCATTGGCCACCTAAATCACCAGACATGAACATTATTGAGCATATCTGGGATGCCTTGCAACGTGCTGTTCAGAAAAGACCTCCACCGCCTCGCACTCTTATAGATTTGAGGACTGTCCTGCAGGAATCATGGTGTGAATTGCCTCCTGCTTACCTTCAGACATTAGTAGAGTCCATGCTACGTCGTCTTGCGGCACTTCTGCGTGCTCGCGGAGGCCCTACATGATATTAGGCAGGTGTACCAGTTTTTTTGGCTCTTCAGTGTATATACAGTACACTCACGTTTATTCGTGCTACACTTAACTGGTTTTTGGCTTATCCGTGCAACTTTTTTCAAAGTATACTGTAACTTCTGCGGTAAGGCAATGCTTTAACGTGTGTCGTTTAACAAACAGCGGTACCATGTACCTCTATCGCTGTGCCACGGGAGCTGATGTTTAAGAGACCTATGTGAGTTATCCATTTCCGCCTGTTCCTGTTGAAGCGCATATCTGATCAACTCATCTCAGTTACCACCCCAACACCATGTCTTGAAAGTTTATTGATCGCTCGGGCACGGATGTTGTTCACTGTTTGTAGTGTAGTTTACGCAACATGTCAACAAAGCGTAAAAGGACAGTTTTATCTCATGGTGTGTTATAAAGAAAAACATCAATTCTGGTGGATGCCAAACCAAAAAAAAATATTGAAGACTTTTTTTAAAAGGCACAGTTTAACTTTTCTTACATTTTTTTATATTAAATGTTTAAATGTTTACAAAAGCCTTAACATTTCAGAATTTGTAAACTTATGTGTGTGTGTGTGAAAAATTTTAATAAGCTCCTAGTAATTAAAGATGCATAGAAATCTAAGATGTTTCAACCCAGCCTATTGAGACTGAATGAGAAAGCAGCCTACACTTATTGATATATGTGATTGCTTACGTTTTTGTAAAATTCATTATGTTGTCACAAACATTAAAATGAATGAATTTAGACTTTTTTTAAATGTGTCCCTTCCTTGTTTTGGCAAAAGTTAACGTTAGGTTTTGAATTTGTAATGTAAGGGTTATTTTTTTAATGGGGAGTGTACTTTATTGTTTAAATGTAAGTTTGCCTCATTTAGAGTCCTGCTATTTTACTGCATTGCATTCTAAACTTTCAACTCACTCTGCCATCTCAAGAACAGGTCTGTGTGCACGTTGAGGAAGCGACACACAGACAGACTAAGCACTGCTTATTGCTCCGTGCCGCCCGCCTGGCGCCGGTGCAGGCTATAAACTGAGTATGCTCGATGCGCCGTGAATTACACTACACTCAGTGCAACATAAATATCAGTTAAAGTATTGTGTACTGTAGTACATACCATACAGCAAAGTACCTTAAATCCTGCACATAAGTGCGTGATTTGGGTTGCTTAGAAATGTATAACATGTGCCGCGTTTTATCACGATTTTCGTAGCCAATATCACTGTTCCATTAATAGTGAAAATGTGTAAATTCGATTATCCTAGTCTTTTTAATACAAATTCACTTATTCAGGTTTTCTCTGGTCCTGATTAACACGGTTAATCGGGAGTTTACTGTATTTTACCAAGTTCCAAATTGACTGCATTTGTTACAATTTTTTTTTCTCCCATTTTGCATCCCTTTCCTTTTTCCTTAGGAGCTTCATCATACAATACTTCCTTTTTTTCCTTTTCCTTATTGATTTACCTCTACCATTCTTATTTCTCATTGTTTTTCTGATTTTGTGTGTCTCAGCAAAATTCATGAATGTTTGTACCTGTTGTTTATCTAACCCCTCCACCGTCCAAGTGATTTTTTCCTTCTTTTCTTTCTTATGCCTGCCCATCCCATTTACTTACATTTTGCCCTACTTCTGGATGGTTGTGTTTCATTTGACCCACCCAATATGTTCAATATCCTTTCCCACTTGTGAATGAATTGTATGAATGTTGGTTCCCTATTATTTTCCAAAATTTTATGTAATGCCCTTTCACCAACCATTCTTTCACTTGAATACAAGATACCCTCATCATCTTGAAATACATATCTTTGTTTGTACAATCAATTAAATTTTACCTCACAAGTTTATTTACATTTCTTTGTAACTCCCTGGATTTCTTCCCCCAAATTCTCTATACGCATTCCTATTACTGGGATTTTTCTAACAACTTTTTCTATATTCCTTTTCAAATTGTCGTGTTTTTACTGAACCTGCTTTCCTAATATTTGTACTTCAGTGTGATTTAAATTGTGTTGGAATTTTCTATAATTTTGCTCAAAACTGTCTAATTTTTTTTTAAAATTATCAAACCTATTATTTAGTTCTATTCTACTTATTTGCATCTCTTTCTGTATGGCCTCTCTACCCGTTTGCATTTATTTCTGTATGGCTTCTATTTTTTCTAACAACAACCCAAATGCTTGTTCCATATTAAACATGTTGATCAGAAATTAAAACAAATTTTTCTAAAAGGTACAATTTAGCTAATCAAATATACTAACCTTCAACTTTCTTTTTGCTTTTCATATTATTTTTGCCCTGTATAAGCCTAAAACATCATTTACCAATTATAGGTAATTACAAATTTTTTCTATCACATATGCAAACAAAAAAATTTTTTTTTCCTCCATCATATAGTTTACTGAAAGTTGCTCCCACAATGTCCCTCGGTGTGGAAAACTGTGTACAGCATCTGCAGACGTATTTAAAATGTTAGATAGATAGCAATCTGCATTCCTCAGGGCACCACATCTCCACTTTCCTGTATTCTCGAAGTATAGCAAGATGTCTTTATCAGGCGTGGTTCTTCCCTTTGCAGAAGTTCACATCTTCCGAAGACTGTAGTTCTTGAAGTTCTTTCTTCAGCCACACGTTTGGGTTGCCAGTTGTAACATTTCAGTACAATTAGAAGGCTGTAACATTTCAGTACAATTAGAAGGCTGAAATTCTGTTCTCCTTTTTTTATTGACTCCTTCTTCTTCTCCCACAAATTAGACAAAGATCACTCATTTTGCATTATCAAGGAAGAAATTGAAAACATCTTGCAGCAATTATAGATGAACTGGTTGCGTAGAAATTTACGAAGGAGGCAAACTCAAGGCTGCCTACATCCTAATGGCTACATACGTGGGCAGAAAATAATTTAGTAGAAGAAAATGTTCAATCCAAAACAGTTATAGAAATTAAGCCACGTTAAACTTTTGACTCACTATATCATTAAAACTTTTCAATCTTACATTCACGCGTCCATTCTCTACGGTGGTTGGGTTTTTTCTGTTACAGGAAAAGGCATTTCGCATCACACTTGTTACGTGCATTCTGATTGGCTGTCGTCTGACCACGCCATACTACTCATCCATTCATCAATGGCGAGACGAGAGCCAATCAGGACACTTTTCTTAAATTTCATGTGATTTA
This sequence comes from Clitarchus hookeri, assembly GCA_002778355.1. Classification (NCBI taxonomy): domain Eukaryota; kingdom Metazoa; phylum Arthropoda; class Insecta; order Phasmatodea; family Phasmatidae; genus Clitarchus; species Clitarchus hookeri. The sequence continues at coordinate 858,080 of NQII01000177.1, read as the reverse complement.
CAAATTTCAATACTTACTACCCTCTAAGGACCTTGAAATCTTTGTCTGAAAATTAAACAATGCCATACTTGATACCCTCTAAGGATAAAATGAATAATAGGTAACAATAACAATAGCAATAACCTCTAAATTACCTCTACATCTATAAACTCGTGACATAACCAAAATTATAGTGCACTTCTCTTAAATCATATACAAAATCTTAATTTGAAAATTATCGTAATTAATTGTCACCACAAAACGAAATAATCCAAAATGAAAAGTTAATAATAATGTAATAATAACATCTGAAAAACCGCAATGTTACAATACAAATTTAATTCTTTATTGTCAGTAATGTATTCTCAAGTATTTATTGTTCAGGTAACAATTTACATTTTTATATTTTGCTTAGGAACATTTTGTCCCCATATTAAATTCTTTACACGTTTTCCAACAAACAAATTTACTTGCTTCATCACTGCTACGTGATAAACATAAAAAGTCATTACACTTTATTAATTTGTAATTTTAATCAATATGAGTGACTTTATTGGTATTGAAAAGACTTTTTAAATTAGGCGCCAGCTAATTTATATTTCAAGTTTTCTTATCCACCTTATTTTTTGAGAGAAAAATTAATGAACTTTGAAGCTATTCTAACTAGATTATATTACTGGATTGTCATTTTAAAATGTATGAATATTTGTTTGTTAGTAGCATAAGAGATGTTAAATGTAGTTTATTTATTTAACTAGCAAAATTTTATAGCTGATAAGCGTAGTGACATGAGAGTAATTGTAGCATATTTTATTCTCCTTGTACATATTATTGTCGCCGTAGAACATTTTGATATGCATTTGACAATTCTGAATGACTTTCAGCCATCCTTTCATTGCAGCACGACATAAGTTTTAGAGTTCCGAGAGTAGAGATTTGTAAATGCTGCACCATTGTAAATTTTAGAATAGTTATGCAGCTTGAAATGTTAATTGGGCTTGTGAAAGCATGGGCACATATGGAAGAAGCCCTCAAATGCTTAACTACGTAGATTTTTGAGTGTTTCTACGGAAAGCTTCAGCAGCGACGGCAGCAGCATTGTGAAGGCACACCATTCATCTCTGTGGTTCGACTTGACATGTGAGATGTACATCAGCCCACATCTCATAATCTCTGACATGTGGAATTGTAATTAAAAAATTTAATTTTGGAGATTGTTTCAAATTTGGATGAAAATTGACCATTTTTCTATCATAACCGCTACCCAGCCGAAACTTAGATAACTATCGTGCTTTCGCTAGACAAATTTTCAATTAAAATTTTAATCATAAATTAAAGTGTTCCGGTTTTGCCATCTTGGATTAAAGGATTTTTAACTTTTCTTTTTATGGCCCCCAGATTAAATCAGTTTATTTTAATGGAGAGAACCTTCCCCAGTAATTGCGTGCTGTACAAGGTGGATTAATATTAACTAACTTCATTAAGGACAGCATCAGGTTTTTTTCTCTAGTAATTTCCTTGTGCAATACATGTGTTTAAATGTTTATGTTTTTCTCTCTTTTGTGGGTTTTGATTATGGCTGTGTTTCTTGGCGTTTTACCTGAAGGCAATAAATGTCACATATGTCATGCCACATTACCACAGAGTGTATACAGACACACTGCGGCAAAATTTGTAGAAAGTATCTACATTATTACAGGAGGCATGCAATAACCAGTGACTTGATGGAAGAAAACATAAATATTGCAATATACCTTGAAAATCACCTTTCAATATTACAAGTTTTATGAAAAATGTGTAAAAGTTGACAAAATTATAAATGAACCATATCTATCTGTATTTAGGTAAAACATTTGTTTAGACAATAAATTGAAAATTTGTTGTAATATAATTGACATTACTTGCACTGCCTTAATGAAACTACTTACAATGCTCTTGGCAGGTACACTGACATGTGCAGTGTACAGCACATCTGGGGCAGAGCATGCAATGCTGTAGTTTACATCTTGTGGCAGTGGATTTTTCAGGCTTAGTTTGTGCGATGTTGGGACACGAACAAATGTTTTCATTTTTATAGTCATCAAAGGAGCACATTTCCCTACTTTCAATGTTAATTCGTAAAACTGAAAGTCGCCTGTTTCTTCATTTGAGAAAGTTACCTGCAAAAAGACGTTTGGAAATCAAATTCACAGATAGCTATTTTGAAAATGAAGGAAACACTAACATGTAGTCCTAATAAGTGACATGTCGAAAGATGTTCTAGGTACCTTGAAAACGATGACACACTCTCTTTGGACGTTAAATATTAGTTTATAATCTTGCGTGGAGTTACCAGGCACATCAATGTAGTCGTTTCCTGTGACTGTAAACACAGGATCATATTTCTCAGATTTCACGAGACTGGTGGTGACAGTGAACCTTTGCATTTGCTGTAGCCAGTTGGTAACTGGCACAAGTTCTATGTGGTTAGTTTTGCTTAGGATATCTCTGGTAAGCTTGGCCTCTGCTTGTGGAGGCTGTGTGGAGCCTTGTAATGAGTACAGCAGTGTCTCACCATCAGGTAGACAGAAAAGAACTGACCCCTAAAATATAGAAACATATCACATAGCAACTACTCAACTTTCATGGTAAACATGAAATCACAAAGAATTTTAAAGGAGGGCTCAGAGTTAAGCAAGCATATCTCGAGAAATAAATTCTAGCACAAATAAAATGTGTATGCACAGCTGATAAATAATACTTTTTGTAGAGTATCATTTACACAGCCAAATTTGTCCAATAAATGTAATAAATTCTTTAACATATAAACATATTTTGTTATCTTTCTCGCTAAAATTACAAATTAAACTAAAAGAAACATGTTATCAAATTAAATATTATTCACAGAAATTAAGTGTAATGTCGCAGACGTTAGATTTGAGGACTGGAAATCACAGCTCGAATTACTCACTTGGCAGAGACATAAGACTTAAATAAAGGTGCCATATTAAAAGAAAATAAAAGAATTCAAGTGTCAAACAAATTCCTCCAAAATTCATTATAAAAATTTCATATTTTTTAAATATAGAGTTATTAACAGTCAGCTATACAAAGAGTTAGTCGAAGCACAGAACAGCATCCCAGAGTTCATTAATTATTGACATTGCTAAAAACTCACATCGTGAGAAAATTAAAACGACAGGAGATACGTAATTGTACCTGGTGGCACCCTCGTGACCTCCCACACCGGCAGAAATAATTTAGCAGATAAAAATTATTCGGCTGAAAAATTAAGTTAAAAAAAAAGAAGTACAGTCACGGGTGCTTGCCAGTGTGGGTGAAATTTGCCACGCTTCAAACCAAAGTGTCTTCTTCACAGGCTAGTCGTATTCTGTTAGTGGGCGGCAGGCGCTCACAGCTTATGTCGCCATGCGCTCTACCTCCCCTTCCTCACACCAGGGTGCCAAAAACCCTAACCAAATAAGGGCATGGTATGGTACAGAATCCCTTCGGATATTGTGCGAACCCCATCGCAACCACTTTCCCATAACATCCAAACTGCATAGAAGTGAAACAATCTAATTTCTAGAACATACACAAAAGGAAAAAAATGTCTACGAATATAGTGATAACTCTTGTCTCTGATTGCTGATGCAACCTCAACTGTGACTTCGGAAAAAGCAAACGCATGAGAGAGAAACATACCAACACAACCAAAACATCAAAAACACTGATAAGCAATTACAATTCCTCACAAAACAAAAGAAAACTAACCAAATGTGCTAATTAAATTAGTATTAACTGCATTATTACATTATCCCCGTCGGTTTGAGAGAGATTTCAAAGAAACCTTTCCCAAATTGAAACCTATCTTGTATGCGGCTACTCTGCATACTACTGCGACTCTTGTTATTTACAAACAATTTAAGTTTACAAGTTGGTAACTAGACTCAATCACATAAAAAAAAAAATTCACATCATATGTTAAAGAAGAGTGACTCATCAAAAGATATCTACTGGGATGCTGCAATAAAATTATACATACAACTTATCCATATTACAATTAAGTCCAATGTTGCTTCTAAGTTGTGGTTGAGGGTGTATACACAATGTAAGCCAATGATGGTTCCTTATAGGTAGACTGCTCATTTGGTTTATTGCTGGGATCAGCATACAACATCTATAAAGGTGATCCATGTCTGCCCAAAACTACAAAAAGCCACTGCCTTACTCATTAGGCCAGTGCTGACAATAAGGGGCCTCAGACCTGTCCCAACCAAAACACACACTCTTTGTGCTAAGATCCAAGGACACCATAAAAACTGAAGCAACATCTTACCACTGCATACCTATACTTGTAAAGCCCAACCCACTACAGCACTTCAACTTGCTTGTATTTTTAGACAAAATATGTCTTAATTGATCAATCTTTCTTCTGGGTGCATAATTATTACTCAGAATTGTTAACACTGAATTTGCAAAATAGCAGTAAAATTACATTCATTCATTACAATTTTTACATCAACTTACAGTGTAGTTGTTAAGTAATTTTCAACTGATTTCCAAGTTTGTTATATTTAAAATTACATTCTATATTATTCAGTATTGCTACATTCATTAGAACTTTTACATCAACATACATAATTATTTTCAAGTTAACTTTGACGCAGCTCGCGTGAGTTTATTCCTGTTATACTGGGCCTCATGATAGGCGGTCAATTGAACTTGAGGTATATTACTGCAGGCTTATCTAGGCCTCACGTTGGGTAGTAAATTAACTCAACGCAGGTACCGCCACTGTAGAAGACATGGTGGCTTATATGGTCAGAGTTAATGTCCCCCAGGCACCGACTATAAAGTGCGTTGGGGGTTGCAGGTATTATAATGAGGTAGACTATTACAGTTGTATTTTGAAGTACGAATATATTGTCTCGTGTCTATATTCACAAATACACAACATCAAAACTTTAGAGGTGTGGTACTGTAGTACTTTGGCTACTCGTATTCACTGGGCAAAGTCGTGGTTGAGTTGGGCTTCTTTAGTCGACAAATTTTATACTTAACTCATCGGTGAGTGTGGGTAGGCTGTCATCTGGGAATGAGTTCCAGCAAAGTGGTAGGCCTTGGAAGCAGGCCTGCCGGTGCTGCGTCTCCCTGGACTGCTGTTCGGACTCATACTCACGCAACTCTCCCCGCGGCCCGGTGATGATCAACTGTTTTTATATGACTGACCCCTTAATGATGCGGCTGACGGACGTGGCCGGGTTCCGATATCCCGGCCTTAGTAACTGTTGTACTGACTTACTCTCTGCT
>NQII01000177.1:837499-852659 GCA_002778355.1 Clitarchus hookeri | reverse complement strand
CAGCGATACTTCCGTGGTGCGTATTTACTGCGTTCAGGCGAACTACACCGGATTATTTGCTGATGACTCAAGAAAGCCCTGCACTCTCAACAGATCTCCCGGCGGCTAGAGACGTACGAAGATGAAGGGGGTGTGGGGGGGAGGCCTTCGCTTCAGCTCCACGTGTCCCGAAATTTTCCACCTGCCTGTGGTTCCACGTGCCGCCATGAAGGCGCCAGCAAAGTGCGCTAGGCGGGGGGTGGTGTGAGGGGGGGATGGTTGTGAGCTAACGTTGTTCTATAATCCATAAACCTGCACACAACTTCCAACAGACTTCCAAAATTATTTTTTTTAATTTAAATACTTTTAACATATATATATATATAAAAACATAATATGCATCACCCTTATGTAGCTCTTCCTGTCTGGTACTCTGCTTCAAGTATAAGAACTAAATCCCAATGGTTACAAGTAAAATGGCAAAATTAAATTTTATCTAAAACAAATCGTCTCATAGCTGATACACTGGGCAAATCTGTTTACACTAAATAAAATGATACAGTTACTTCTCCCCTATTTAAATTATTGAATCAAAGGTTTACAGGAATAAAATAAAAATACAATGAGATTTGCAACAAAAGGTGACAAGATGCAATGCAACATTTAAAATGTGCCAAGTTCAGCACTAATTAGGTAAAAGAAAAGTACAGATTAAAAATACGTACCCTCTGTAGCAATTCATTACTAATGTTTTCATACAGGTTCAGCTTAGTACGATGATACTATTACAATTAAATGTTCTTGATAACATCACATTACTTTAAATATTCTTGATACCACCACATTACGTTGAATGTTCTTGATAACACCACATTGCTTTAAATGTTCTCGATAACACTACCTTACTTATACATAAAAACAAGATATTTGTTGTTCTTCAAGTCCTTATTACTCAGTATTTCTTTATTTATGTTTATAAATTATTTTTGTACATTTTCCTGAAATTCTCTCATTTCCTGTTATGTTATAGTGGCTTCCTTAACATTTCACAGTCGGGTAATTGGACTGCCAATTTCATTTACCCGTGTTTGCACAACTACTACAGACTTTATTTTTCGTAAATTTATTCCAATTCTTCTGTTTTTTCAAAAGTTTTAATCACCAACCTGTTTTTCAGTTTCCTGTATCCTATTTTCACACTGAATTGTCATTTGTACCCCAGTTTTCTAGCCTGCTTTCCGATTCTGTAATTTTTTTTTATCACTCTTTTTTGCTTGTCGCCTAATTTCCTAATTTCTTGTCCTAATTCATGTTTAAGGCATTGTTCAGTTGCTCTAATTTCCTGTTTTACCTCCTGAATTTATTGTTTAACCTCTTGTTTAATCCCCTGAATTCCTTGCTGTAGAGCCACCAGGAGACTGTAGATATCTGATTGATTATGATGAGTTTCCTGTGAAACTAACAAAATTCTGTGACANAAAAAAAAAAAACCCCCCCAAAAAAAAAAAAAAAAAAAAAAAAAGAAAAAAACCAAATTTACTTGTGTTGGCGACTTCATTGATGAATTTCCCGACATAGATTGTTGAATTTTGACCATTGTACGTTGCTGGAACAGGCATTCTGGTGACCGTAGTCCCGTGTATGGTACCAGGATCCTTTGTTGTTCTGGAACTGCTGCTTTGCACTTGCTCCTACTTGCTGATCGCTGCCTTGTATGGAATTGCAATGTTGACTTGTAGCTGATGTTATACTGCTGCTATGTTTGTAACACAGAATCTTCAGGCATGTTTAGAATTATCACCTCACGTTAGGCGCTATGTTTGCAATGTCGCAGACGTCAGATTTGGTGACTGGAAATCACAGCTTGAATTACTCACCCGACAGACATAGGAGACTTAAATAAAGGCACCATATTAAAAGAAAATAAAAGAATTCAAGTGTCAGACAATTTCCTCCCAATTTTATTCAACTTAAAACAGTTCACATTCTTCAAAATGCAGTCACGAATCGTCAGCTATAAAAAGAGCCAGTTAAAGCACAGAACAGTGTCGCAGAGTTAATTAATTATTGACGTCGCTAAAAACTCACATCACAAGAAAATTATGACGACAGGAGGTAAATAATTGTACCTCCTGGCACCCTAGGGACCTCCCACACCGGCAGAAATAATTTGGCACATAAAAACTGTTTGGCAAAATAATGAAGTAAAAAAAATAGAAGTATGGTCACTGGTGGGTGGGTGAAATTTTTCACGCTTCGAGCCAAAGTGTCTTCTTGGCGGGCTGGTTGTATTCTGTTAGTGGGTGGCAGGCACTCATGGCTAATGTCGCCACGCGCCCTACCCCTACTCCTCACACCAGGGTGCTTAAAACCTAACCAAATAAGGGCATGGCATGGTACAAAATCTCTTTCAACCACTTTCCCATGCCAGCCGAACTGCATAGAAGTGAAACAGTCAAATTTCTAGAACCTACTCGAAAGGATAAAATTATCTAAGAATATCGCAATAACCCTTATCTCTGATTACTGATGCAACTTCAACTGCGACTTCAGAAAAAGCAAACACATGACAGATAAACATACTAATACAACCAAAACGTAGGGGAAAAAAAAAGAAGGAAAAAAAAAAGCAATTAAAATTCCTAGCAAAAAAAAAAAATTTAACTAAATGTCCCAATGAAATAATTTTAACTGCATCAGTACATAAGGCTTGCAATATTGTTAATGCTGTTCTTTTATTTAAGTTAATACAGAATAATACATGTCAGTATAGTTAACACCAAAAGAGAAGTCATAAACATAAAAATATAAAAGGCACACTTTTAAAAAAAGTTAAATTTATTTTACTTTATTACATGTTAATTTTACATGGCAAAATAAAGACTTATGACTCTTCTTACATTTAACCATACAATTACATAGTTTGTGATACACAAAAACTGATTAGAGATTAATAAATTAAGTACTTTTACATACTAATTAGGTAATGCGTTATTAAAAAAAAAAGCTAAAACAAATAAATAATAAAGACTTTAATATTTACAGATACTATGATGATAATCATTTTCTAACTTAGATGACTATTGCACATCGCATTGTACTAGACATGTTTTTAAATGTGATAGTTGATTTTGCATTTCTGATTGCGTCTGGCAACCCGTTCCATGCTCTTGATACTGACACAATAAAAAATTGAGCAAAACTTTCAGTTTTATAATCTGGTATAGATATAATTTTGGATGATGAACCTCTAGTATCCTGGTTATGTTTGATTTCTGTTATCTGTAAACTTGAATGTAAATATTTCGGCTGAGAAGAATATGTATTATATGTGGCAATAAAAGTGATTTCAATTTACACCTACCTATCTTTCCAATGATGCAAATTCAACTTGTCAGAAAATGGTGTTATATATCTCTTTGTTTCAAGTTAAAAATATAATGAAAGAAAGAATTTTAAAGTATTTGAAACATTGAAGACAAATTTTCATTGAAATCTGTTACTATTACTTTACAAATTGAAGTGTGGAAAAACCAATGATTGTATAAGTGTATGTTTTACATGTTCTGACAGAAATAGTTTGAGTTTCCGCACAGAATGCAGAAAGCCATTAAATTTTTTAGAAATGTTGGTATATTGACTTGACTATTTCAACTTAAATATTTCAATACCAAGGTTTCTTACTTTTTGACACAGATTTACAACTGATTCACCTATTTTTACATCATTAAGGTTGGCATTATCAACAGAATTCAGAAGTCCCATGGTAACTATTAAGATTGCTTGTGATTTACCCACATTTATTTTCAATCCATTTTGTATGTACCATGCAGGTACCGAAGCCAGGTCTTGATTAAAGTGTTCTTTTGTCACATTTATATTGCCTACTTTAGAAGACATGACAGTAAAAACCACTATTTTACACTTTTGAAGGGACTAAGGGAAAATATGTTGCGAAATGCAGGAAAGTCTAATAAGAGGGAAACTTATGCTGTAAAAACAGACATTAGGACAAAAAAAAAGTATGTGTAAAATGCAGGAAAGAATAAAATCAGGGGGTGTAATACAGGAGTTCCACTGTATATTAGGAGGTCATCTGCATAAAAGTGATATTTACAATGTGAAAATGATGCGACAACATAATTTATGTACACAGAGAATGGCAATGGTCCTAATCCCGGGTGCTGCATGACCCCATTTACAACAGCAGAGGATTCAGATGTATTGTCACTAACCACAGCATACTGATGATGTCCATCCAGGTAAGATTTCATCCAATACAAAGAACTGTTAAAAAAATTAAACAACTATAATAATTTTGCTGTAAGTATATCATAATTTACTGTGTTAAATGCATTCGAAAATTCTAAAGGGAGAACTATGGCATATTTCCATACTTACTAACAGACAGTATAACTGAAAGAAAAATTAAATATAAACATAAAAGTACAGATTATATATGGAAACACCTTTTATATTAATAGAGTTGGTATTTTATCTATTCCTTCAGCAGTTGATTTGATCTGGTTGATAGATTTGTAAACATCCCCCGCAGTCATCTATTTGTGTGGGTTGATCCACAATACCAGAGGCAGGTCCAGGCGGAGATAGGCGATGACGGGATGAGCAGCTCTGTGGGTTTTAATGAGGGGGGCCAAAGAGGTTAGCAGGGACAACTGTGAGGTGAGACCTCAGCAGTTGATGGGCGGTTTGAGCTCGTGCATCTGAAGGCTGTTGAGGATGGCTTACTCAGAAACTGGCTCTTCACAAGGGCAGCTTGGTGGCTCCACTTACTACCCCTTCTGTGGGTGAATGGCATGTACGAGAAGGTTCTACTGTTCACACTCGCAATGAGGTGGCAGGCAACGGATTCCCAGCTACAGTGTACCCAGAAGGGATAAGGTCACTCCTCGTCAGGCTTGGCACTCCTTCTGGCGGGTCTATATGCGTGGATGGCGTGGGCTATCACACTCAGGTAGCCCAATCACTTCATCGTGTAGTATTGCTAACAGGGGCTCTACCGTACGTGTGCACTAGGTACCTTTGCGTACCCTGTCCACAGTGTGGAAGGCCTATTAATGTGTGGTGATTTGGCGACGTATGTGCTGTCGTTTTTAGGGATGCCCAATAGCCCTACTCTCAAGTCAGAAATCTGTTTCAAAGCAGTGGTTCCCTGCCACTTACCTGAATGGATGCTAAGCACAGTTCACTCTAGAAAGGATACTCTGTAGTTAAACTGAAATACGTGTGTTACTCTATCCAGAATGGAATGCGATGACTCATACTATCGCCTGCATCTTACCAATTCATTAGGTAACTTGTGGAAGTTAAGTTAAGGTGACAGGTGAAGGGGCCTGTAAGGATAGCAAGAGCAACAAATTAGGTAGCTATGATGAGAACTGAACCCTAACTGAAGCATGGTTAGTCCTAAAGGGATTGGGGATAACTTTAAGGTACAACTGGTGTTGATGGCAATGTCAATGGGGGCAAATGTTGACTCTACGGGGCTGCACTGATGCTTGAAGGCATCAGTCATTGGTCACTGATGATCACTCGGGAGGTTCTTCGTGAGGAGGAGAGTAGGCAGAGAGTTTCAACACAACTTGTGCTGAAGTGAGCTGCTGAGAATTAACTGCAGTTCATCGGCTCTACACGGCCTTATGTACACCTGGTCAGGGGTTGCTTCAGGCCTCGTTGGCTGTCGGGCATCTTTGGCGAGTGTGGCCCTTCACTTCATGCGTCAGCACTGTCTAGCTGTGCTCTCTTGGAGAAGGTGAGAGGCTGGGGTAGTTTTCCTTGTGTGCTGGTTGTATCTGCCACCCGCTTAGGGGCAACTCACTTACATTGCCGGCTGGTATCCCTTCTCACTGGGTATTATTGGGCGAGAACAACTTGAGTGACTGACACATTAATGCCGGATTCAGCTCTTCTGGTGTCTTAAGCTTCCAAAGGGGGCAGTTAGCTGGCCTTGGAAGTGGTCGGCTGGGGTTCATGGCTCATCTGGGGCACATGGCGCGCATGTAATAATACGTAGCCTGCTAAAAAAAAGAAATTAGTCAAAATACGCATCACACGTCAATCGCTCCCCCTCTCTTGCGACGTAGAATCATCTTGTTGGTTTCTGGTAGCTGGGTGATGTAGAACTACCAGCTGAATTCTCTTACTTTTGGTTCTGTCTATTCACGCTCTTCTGTGAGTTCTCTGCGTGGTGCTGGAGAAGGCTGATTTTCCAGATTGCTCTGTCTCTTACTTCCAGGCAGGTCACTTGGCAGATGGTGTGCTAAAAGCTTCAGCCCCCTGGGGTTTAGGGTGTTGCGTGTATTAGTAATGGGGGTTTCGGGTGAGGATGATCACTAACCCAAACTCACAACGTGTGTATGGCATTTCTATTTCTACCTGCCCTGGTGCTGAAGGCGTGTTTATAACGGGCCTTGCTCTGAAGCCTCTCCTATGGGTCGCAGGGTAGGTTGTTTACATGTGACATTGGGTTTACTCTAGGCCAGCGCTAAGCCTTCCGTTTCCTGAGGAGGCGGTTAACTGGTCTTGGAAGTGGCCAGCTGGGGTCCATGGCTAGTCTGGGGCATGTAGATTGCACGTGATAATATTAAGTCAGCAAAAGAAAAAAAATATAGTAAAAATTGTTGTTATAATATTATAATAAGTAACTACTGCTGCCATCTAGTTAGTTTGTATTCTTTGGTTCTTTAAATATATTCATTTGATCACTGGTCAGTAACTAGCATGGTTGTTTAATTTTAGGTTATGGGCCCAACCCATAATTCCAGTACAAATAAACGTTAGGAACTGTATTTCTCGCGACGGTATACGACAGTGATAGAAGTTCGTAGTGATATTATTTGTATTCGTGTAAGCTGTAAATATGGCATCGAACTATCTAGTCAACGTACCTAAGTTTAAGGGTCGGGAAAACTACAGTGAGTGGACTTTCGCAGCGGAGAATTTTCTAATCCTGGAGGGCACGTTGCATTGCATTAAACCAGTTACCGGGAAAAGTGTAGAAGCCGCAGATGACGCGAAGACCAAGGCTAAACTGATCATGACCATTGACTCAACGTTATTAGTTCATATTAAGAATGTGACAACCTCAAAAGAACTGTGGGACAAGCTGAAGGCTCTATTCGACGATGCAGGTATTTCCAGGAGAATAAGTTTACTGTGGAATTTAATCTCGATTCGCCTGGAAAGCAGCAATTCTATGACATCGTATGTAACGCAAATGGTAGTAACCGGTCAGAGGTTATGTGGGACCGGGTTTGACATCAGTGGTGAGTGGATCGGATGTTTATTGTTAGCTGGATTGATGGAAAAATATTCCCCTATGATTATGGCCATTGAGCATTCAGGAATTCCCATCACAACAGACGCCATTAAATCGAAGTTGTTGGATATGGAAACGGATGTTAACGTAAAAGATTGTAATGAAGTTAGCGACTCATTGGCGAGTTCACAGAAGTGGCAACCTAAGAATAATGTCAATGCAGGTGGAAGCAAAAATAGAGAAAACGCCAAAGCACATGTCAAATGCTACAAATGTAAACAGCTCGGTCATTACAAAAACCAGTGCCCAAATGATTTTGGCGGCTCAAATGACAAGAAGATGTTTCGTAAACAAACATACGCATTCAGTGCAGTGTTTCTAAGCTGGAATTTTGGCAAAGATGAGTGGTACATTGACTCGGGTGCAAGCGTGCACTTGATGGCCAACAAAAGTTGGATTAAGAATGCTTCATACCTAGAAAATAAAGAAATTATTGTTGCAAACAATAATAAAGTTCGGGTTTTGTGCACCGGCGACGTCGATATTGTTACAAAAACTGAAGAGTGTGAGTTTGAGGTGCCAGTGAAAGGCGCATTCTGTGTACCAGATTTAACGACTAATCTGTTGTCCGTGAGCCAGTTAATTAGCAACGGGAATAAAGTACTGTGTACCCGGAAAGGTTGCGATGTTTACAATGCAAATGGTGTATTAGTGGCCACGTCTTCATTAATAAATGGAATTTACAAGTTGAGAATGCCAAACTTTCTTCATCCGTGGTGTCTGCAAACACACGGCATCGCAGGTTAGGTCACATAAACAGCAACTATTTGAATGAAATGAAAATTGNGGCATCGCAGGTTAGGTCACATAAACAGCAACTATTTGAATAAAATGAAAATTGCCACAGAGGGTATTGACCTTGATGAAAAAGCTGACATAAGTAAGTCATCTTGCGCAGTTTGCTGTGAAGGTAAGCAAAGTCGACTGCCTTTTGCTCATGGTGGTTCAATAAGTAATGAGATACTCGGAGTAGTTCACACAGACATTTGTGGACCTATGGAGAAAGAATCCATTGGCGGTTCTAAATACTTTATGCTGTTTGTCAATGATTATAGTCGCATGATAATTGTATATTTTCTAAAAATACAAAAGCTAAGCCTTGGCTTGTTTTAAGGAATTTAGAGCAAAAGTAGAAAATGAAACTAACAAAAGAATCAAAACATTGAGAAGTGACAATGGAGGTGAGTTTTGTAATAGAGAATTTGATACATACTTGCTAAAGGAAGGGATTAATCATCAAAAAACAAATGCTTACACACCAGAGCAAAACAGATTATGTGAACGCTGTAATCGCACAATCGTGGAGGAAGCGAGGTGCCTGTTGTTTGACGCAAACTTAGGCAAAGAATTTTGGGTTGAGGCGACAAACACAGCTGTTTATCTTAAGAATCGAATTGTAGCATCGGTGTTGGATGGAAAACGCCATTTGAAATGTGGACAGGAAGAAAACCTGACATAAACCATCTGAGAATATTTGGCAGTACTGTGATGGTTCATGTAGCAAAGGAAAGAAGACAAAAATGGGACAAGAAGTCAGAGAAACATATATTGATGGGATTTACAGAAAATGTCAAAGGTTACAGACTTTACAACCCAAGGACTAAATCTATGACAACTAGCAGATATGTCATCATCATGGAAGAAGAAGCTATCATACCAGTAAATGAGAGCACATCTAATGCTGAACAAAAAGAAGAAAGTTTAGATTCAGTGGGGGACACTTCTGCAAAAAAATGAAGAGTCAGTGGTAGAATCATCTGATGAGTTGTATATACCAACTGAAGGTGAAGACACTGATGATATTACTGAAATGACTGAACCAGAAAACAGGCCGATGAGGAGCAGAAAGAAACCAGATCGTTTAGGATTTTCAGATATATGTGTTGAAGAAAATGTATTTGATGATGCTAGCGGCTTATCTTTGGGAGAAGCACTAAAAGGACCTGAAAGAGAGCAGTGGTTAAAGGCTGTGAATGAAGAACTTAAGTGTTTTGATGATAATAGTGAGTGGGAGTTGGTAGATACTCCAAAAAATGGTATGGTTATGAAGTGCAAATGGGTTCTAAGAAAGAAATATGATAATGATATTAGTGTTTGTTATCGTGCTAGGCTCGTGGCGTGTGGTTGTATGCAAAAACAAGGTGTGGACTATTCAGAGACATTTTCACCTGTTGTTAGGAATACAACACTGAGATTGTTATTTGCATTATCTGCTCAGTTAGGTTTAAATATAACACATCTTTACGTGACTACGACTTTCTTGAATGGAGATCTTGAGGAAACAATTTATATGCAAAAACCAGATGGTTTTCCTTTAACAAAATGTTGTGGAAAAGTACTTAAATTAAAACGGGCTATTTATGACTTAAAGCAGTCTTCAAGAGCATGGTACAAGAAGGTCGATGAGTGTCTCATCAAAATGTGTCATAAGCGTTCTAAGATAAAGTCTTGTTTGTATACCAAANGTACAAGAAGGTCGATGAGTGTCTCATCAAAATGTGTCATAAGCGTTCTAAGATAAAGTCTTGTTTGTATACCAAAAATAAGAATAGTTGCAGAACAATTGTTACACTTTATGTTGATGTCTTCTTTATTTTTTCTAATGATGATAATGAAACTATGTGTTTAAAAAATGCATTAGAGTCACAGTTTAAAATCAAGGACTTAGGAGAGGTTAAGCAATGTCTTGGAATGAGTGTAAATTTAGACAAAACTAAAGGTGAAATTACTTTGACTCAGAAAAATTATATAGACCAATTATTAAAAAATTTCCATATGACAGAATGTAAAATTGCAGATACTCCTTTAGAGGCTAAATTAAATATTAATAAAGAGGAAAATTGTAAAGACCAAATGCCATACCAACAACTTATTGGAAGTCTTATGTATTTGGCAGTTTTAACTAGGCCTGATATAGCATTTGCGATTAGTTACTTAAGCCAATTTAATAACTGTTATAATCAGGAAACAAGGTTGTATGCTAAGCGAATGCTGAGGTACTTAAAGAAAACAAAGCATTTTCGGCTCAAATATAGAAAAAACGGAAATCCGCAGTTAGCAGGGTTTGTTGATGCTGATTGGGGAAATGATGTTATAGATAGGAAGTCATACACTGGCTTGTGCTTTGTATTGGCTGGGTGTGCAATCTCATGGGAAACAAAGAAACAGAAAACCATAGCTTTATCAGGCACGGAAGCAGAATACATGGGTGTCACAGAAGCGTGTAGGGAAGCAATATATTTGCGCAACTTGTTGTGTGAAATAACTGGAGATTTATATACTATAACTATGTTTAATGACAATCAAGGGGCACCTGAACTCTGTAAATAATGTTTACCATAAGCGAACTAAACACATTGATGTGCGTTATCATTTTTGTAGAGAATGTGTCGGTAATAAAATTGTAGAACTGAAATACTTGGAGACAAATGAGATGCCAACTTATTTGTTAACCAAGAGTTTGAATAATGTTAAACACTATCACCTCATGTATATGTTATTTGATATAGTGAGGGTGTTGTTATAATAACATAATAAGTAACTACTGCTGCCATCTAGTTAGTTTGTACTCTTTGGTTCTTTAAATATATTCATTCAATCACTAGTCAGTAACTAGCAGGGTTGTCAAATGGAACTGCAAAGAAACAAATGATGCATTGTGACTCGTCAACTTTGGTTCCAACAAGATGATACAACCTGCAAATACCAGGGGAATCAATGGAAGCTGTCAATAAAACGTTTCCTGAACATTTGATTTATCACAGTGGCAACATTCCATGGCCTGCTCACACACCTGATCGGAGTGGTTTTGATTTTCTTTGGGGTTACCTTACATTAACAAACCATGCACACTCAATGACCTGAAGGGAGCACTTTGCAGATTATGGTCATGCTACAAAATATGCAGCAGTGTGCTATTCTGAATTACATAGATGAGCTCCAGGAATGTGTCAATAAAAATGAACATAATTTAAACAGTATGATTTTCAAAACATAATTTCAGTTCTATGTAGATTGTTTTTTTACAGTTCCAAATACCTAAAAAAAAAAAAAAAAACTAACAGTGGATTACACATGTGTTTCTAATTTCAAAAACCATCAGATCTTTTCAAGTAAACCTGTATGTTAGATGCTTAGCTAGTGTACAGCAGTTAAGTAAAACAGTTTTAAAAAAAATCCACTTCTAGCAGTAATTCTACACAGGATAATATGGAGGTCCCAAAATCACCTGCTATTAATTGTTTCCTTATATGTTCACCAAACTTTGGCATGAAAGAAACTATGCCTGCCTTGTTTTATATGATGACTTTGTGTTTCCACTTAAGGTTATATTATTTGTTATTTGCTTGCAAGTGAACACTTATAAATAGCAAGTGTTTGCACGTTATTTGTAATAATTTTCTAAAAGCACTATTACATACAGAATAAACATGCTAATACTCACAGAATGCATAGAGTCTTGTGTTATGGAGAGTGGTGTATAAACCACTTCATAATGCTCAGCAGTGTGTGGTTTGACAGTTAATATTTTTCCTCCTGAGAAGAAATCTCCAGACACTTGAGGATATAGCTGCCAAGAATGACCAGTCCTACGAAAAGACAAACTTTTAGAAATCACACATAAGAAATGTTTCAAAATAGCAGTGATCCTTGCAACTGATTAATTAAAAAAAAATATATATAAGAGTACATATTTTTGGAATTAATAAGTGACACATAGATATAAGAAATTGAGCTTGTGAAAAGTCAGATACTACTGATGATGTCATGAAGAATATATACTTGGGTTGGTTCTTGGAATTACATTATGCTGATACATAAAACTCAATTATATTTCTACCTGTTACAGTGTTGTTGAGTTTAAAACATGTTTAGTTTATTTATAAACCCCAAAAGAATATTATTTATATTTTTATTACAGCTCTTATCTATAGACTTTCATGAACCAAAATGTCTGCACACATTTGTGTCTATGCTTTTCCTAAAATCACATTTCCCAACATGTTGTTAGTCTTGCTGTGTTTGAGTCTCCATCCCATTCTGAGTGGGCAGCTGAAAATGGGCTGGGGACCCCTTCTGCTGTCCTTACAAATGTGGCCAATGTTTCTCTTGAACTGAGCTTATGAGAGGAGTGATGTTCTTGAGAATGATAATTACCATCTTTACCCCCTATCTTACACACTTTTATTTGCTATTGTTTGAATTCTAAAGAGGGAGCGTGTAAGATATACGAGGTAATTTTTGCTGCATAATTTTATGAACTGAGTACATTTAAAACTACGTTAAAAGCAACTATTTTCACCAGTAAAATCATTGGCATGTGAGCTGTAATAAGATAAACAAAGCAGAGTCATATTTGTTTTGTAATAAAATACCCCAGCTGGCTGAAGGGGAAAGGTAAGAACAAGAGGTAGCAAGAGGGAGACAGAGACAATAGAATCATGGGAGACAGGCCACCCTCTCCTTCCTAAAGTTAATTTTAAGATCTTCCCCCTTTAGCCAAATCACAATGAGATGGGGGCAGTGGCAGCCAGCGACAGTTGACAATTACCCACCCCATTCTCTCATCCCCCATCTGACCTTCCCACAACCCTAATGGCAATCTCCCCTTAATCACTCTGCTCTCACGCTTGAACAAAACCTTCTAATGATAATGTGCCACTTTGTTTCCTCCCTTCACCTTTCCTCACAAAATTTGAAAGTGAATTACATGCATCACCACCCCGACCTCTTGCTGTAAGTGCATTCTAGATTCGTCATGAAGTAACGATGTGCTGGTAGTTTACACATGGATTGTATTTAAAGCATACAGAATTTGGATTGCAGCCTTTTCAGTTGAAAGAATGTCGTCTTGTGACGAAGATGTGATGGCACACTACTGCCTTCATTGCAACAGAAGAAGAAATGAATGAAATGTTAATAGGAGATTATTTACCGCTGCTGAAGAAAACCCAAAATTTCAAACATTTTATAGAATTAAAAAAATTAAAAAACTTGTTGAAATTTTGGATTTACATATTTAAAGACAAAATACTAACATGCAGGAATATGTGAAATTAAAATATTCTATTTAGGATATCACTATGATTTCTAAATATTACAACACACCACAGATTATTGGTTGGTCCAAGTCAGTGCCAAGTCACATTCTGATATCTCATCACCCAAGAATGCTTCAGTGTTTATTTAATACATAGTGATCTTAATTCTACATTAAATTTACTTTAAGCTTTCAGTACAATGTGTTTAAAGGAATTCATAAACTATTCAAAATCCATTTCTCAAAGGTGACATTAGGCTTTTGCACATTCCTGCTAAACCCATTCATTTGTAATAAAATATTAATAAATAAGGCACTGAATTGCTTAGTAAGCACAGTGGATTGTATTCCTTTTTTTATGCACATTTTTTATGTGCTTGTAATTATATTACTTTATTTTGTTTTTTATAATATATATTACATGTTCGAATGTTCATTTATGATATAAAACCATGTGTGTTTACAGAAGAGCAAATAATATAATGGTTTATGTTTGTACACATACCTAGATATCCAATTAATTTCTAAACCTTCCTTGCTCAATGTTTTTTCTGTTACATTCTTCCATGAATATTTTGCTTCTGTATGATTATACATACATGGATGTTTTTCAACTAATTGTACAAATGTTATTATTATATTTGACTCATTCTTATTACCACTAGCACTTCTGTCCTCTCTCTCTCATACGCCTAGTGACTGACAGTGCTATATGCCTCTGGTCATGCAGCCTGCATGTCATGATGAGTACGATACCTCTGACACCTTGTGTGAAGACTTGCATTTAATAACATGGGGGGCTGCATGCAAGCGTACAGCTTGTGATGTAACGTCTATGACAATATGCTGTGCCTGGCGTCAACTAGAATTAAATGAAAATCATGGTGTGTTAAATTCCCAGGGCGCCAGGCTGTGAAAAGACGCACAGCCACGCTGTAGGCAGAGACTCTTACAGGGTGTTATGTTGCCACGTGGCTACTTATCTGATGCCGGGGCACACATACACTTATTCTACTGTTGGCCGCAGGACAAGCCTTACACTGTTATACGAGTGGGGTGCTACACTACACAAATGGAGTCGACAACATGCTCCTCAGAATTAGGTGCCATCCGGCATATAATAATAAAAAAAACTACATAACTTCACTCGAGGTAGCACAGAAAATACACACAAACAAGTTAAACTACAAAATAGCCAAGCTGCAACAAAATTATGGTGAGGCCTTGTCTGTTTTAGTTTAGGTGCAAAACACAAGTTCACAAATGGCAAAAGGCCTTGTGGTGACAATTATTAATTAAGAGGCCCTTGAAAAGCAGGCGGATTAAGAGCCAGCTGCGGGGGCAAAACAGAAAAGGTTTCAAAACATTTAAACAGACATGATGATTGGATCAGTGAAGAGCAAAGTTGAAGCCCCTGCAGGCCACGTGACACACGTCTGTCCGGCACGAGCTCAGAAAAGAGACTGCCCAATAGCAGTCGAAAGCGGAACACATGCACACTACCGGAAGTGACGGCTCCGTGGACCACATAATCACAGATATAATATGAGTTTGGTTGAAAATGGCGTGCCAGCAAAATGATTACACAGAAATTACTTAAAACTAACAAAACCCTTCAAATCACAAAAATGTGCACCAAAGTACACAGGCAAAATAAGTACATGAGCAAAATAATTATACAGAAATCAGAGCTTCGGCGCATATGCAACAAATGCACTGCACATATAAGGCTCATAAGTGTGCGGCTCGCAGCGGCCTTACGCTGACTGACGGACGAGGTCAGATGACAAACGTCAACCCCC
>NQII01000177.1:806335-828681 GCA_002778355.1 Clitarchus hookeri | reverse complement strand
ACCTCCCAAGGCCAAATTGTTACAATCGCACCAGAAGAAATTAACCATCAACTCAGGAAACCAGAATTCGCCTGGCTTCGTCAAATATTGGACGAACATGCTGGAGCTTTTGGCCAAGAGGCTTTGCAATACCAGATGCGTAGCATCCAGCATGAGATTTGGCCCACCACCGATAAGCCCATCTACAACCGACCATACCACGTGTCCACCAGAAGGCGACACCTGATTATGGAACAGGTGAAAACTATGAAAGAACAGGGGATTGTGGAATCGTCTAACTCATCCTACACTTTCTGGGTTGTTTTGGTTCCCTAAAAAAGACAAACAACTCAGATTTTGTGTCAACTACAAAAACTTGAATGATGTGACACACCCTACAGCACCACCGGCAATCAACCTTATGTACACTCTCCAGGATATAGGGGAGTCAAAAATCTTCAGTAGCCTAGACATGCACTCGGGGCACTGGCAGATTTTAGAGCACCCAGATGTCAGCGGTGGTCCTCACAGGTTTCATCGGCCAATTTTGTTTTGCCTACCTTGACGACATAATTGTGTACTCAAAGTCCTAGGAAGAACACTGCGGAGGACACCCCCGGAGGGTACTTGAAAGTCTAGAATTGCGTGGCTTAACCTGCAAATTGTCTAAAAGCCGTTTCGGGAAAACCACCATAGATTACCTAGGCCATGTAATCACCCCCGAAGGGAACTACCCCTACGCAACTTCAATACGGTATATAGAGGAGGCAGAAGAACCCACTAATAAGAAACAACTACGTCGCTTCTTGGGCCTGTGCAACTGGTTGCATGACTACATACCACATATTGCCCACCAAATGGCACCCCTTAACCCCCTACTAGAGAAGGAAACACGTTGGCGGTGGGGAGAAAGAACACTGCAACATATTTTGCACCCTGAAGAGACGCTTTCAGCACCTGGGAGAACTCCACAGACACCAAGGGGGGAGAGCCCCCTCATATTACAAACAGACGCCTGCCAGAACGACCTGGGAGCGATCCTATACCAGGAGGACCTCAACGGGCGACCCCAGGTCATCGCATATGCCAGCACCCATTGTAATGCCACGGAACAGAAATATCATATTAACGAACAAGAGTGCCTCGCCGTGATCTGGCCAATTAGGAAGTACCGATATCACCTAGAAGGGAAGCACTTCATACTCTGCATAGACAGCAAAGCCCTCCGTTAGCTGTGCGAGTCAAGAAACACCAAGGCCAAGTTAGGAAGATGGGATATGTTCCTAATGGAGTTTGACTTTGAGGTGCAGCACTGCTCGGGCAAGTCTAATGATCTGTCAGATGACTTATCACGCCAGCCAGACCTCGCTGGAGGGGCGAAAGGAGATGAAGAATGAGAGCGAATGACCACTTCTTCTACCCCTACTACAAATCCCAAGGAACACATCCGGCTCCTCCAGCTACAACTCCGACAATATCAAATTAGCTACCACCAACAGAAAGACCCAGACTTCCAGTGTCTCCTCCAGAACTAACCCCAGCAATTGGAACTTTAAGACGACGTCGTCTGGTCTTGGAGTGGACAATCTGGGACCCTGTGGAAGATCTGGATACCATGACACCTGAGGACTTATGCCGCCACCACCATGACCACCCACAAGCCGGTAATCCCAGCTTTAAGGCATCGTTTCATGACATAGTAGAAAGCTACAAATGGGACGGGATAAGCCAAGATGTGCGGCAGTACGCCAACAACTGTGAGACTTGTTGTTGTGGCAAAGCCTACTCTGTGCCACAAACCGCCGGAAAACCCCCAGTCGGCCTCAAACCGCCTGGACCCACTTGGATGCCGATTTAATGGGGCCATATCCCAGAAGTACCAAAGGAAACCGATACCTACTAGTTGTCACATATCAGTTTTCCTGCTGGGTGGCAGTATTTCCCCTACCCAGCCAGGAGACCCATAACATTATCAGAAAATTCGAAACTGAAATTCAGTGGAACCCTCTTATAAGGTTCTTCAGGGGTCCACAAGAAAGTGACACTATAAGCAGGAAAACCTTATAAGAGGGAAACATAAAAATTCAAGAATCTGGACACCAAAAGATATGTGAAGCGAAGNATAAAAATTCAAGAATCTGGACACCAAAAGATATGTGAAGCGAAGTTGAAGCGATGCTTGCATTATGCGAAGGAATTTCGAAGAACAATTGGAGCTGAAGGATTAAAAAATATATATAATAGGCTACAGTTTTCAAGTATATTCAACTCGTTTGTACTGTTACTGCCAAAAAAATGTATGCCTACTAGACACTGAGCATTGGAATAAAACATATCCTAATCTTGTACTGCTGAAAAACTGAAATATCAAAATCTGTAAGAAAGTAATCATTATACATTTGGATACCTACAAACTTTTTAAAAACTATCATACTCCATATATCCAGTCCCTTTTGGCACCACCACCGCACAGTGATGTCAATGGATGCCTATCAACATTTGACCTCTTCCCTTTCCTCCTTCAAGGACCCTTGTCAATGTCAGGCTAGATAGTAAACTTGCTAGATTGTGGTGGTATTAGGGCCTCAGAGCAAGAGAGTTGAGCCACTTTCACTGCTAACAAAGAAAGTGTGAAGTTCTTCCAAAAAGACTATCAGCTGTGGTGTGGTACATACAGCTGCCCGACTCCCCCCTCCCCCCCTGCCGGGCTCGTGATAATTTATGACATTGTTACACATGTCAAAATTAGAAAGCCACAGAAACATTAATTTTTCGAGACAGAAAATCCACACTGTATTTGTGTTATGTTAGGGTCTGTCACCCTCCTATTAAACAGCCTTCCACTGGTGTGTGCAAGGCATGAGTCTTGTAGGCCTAACAAAGCGGGGGGGGGGGGGGAGAAAAGACAAGGAAAGCGGGCTGGGACATCTACCTGGAACACGGCACCACGGGCCACTGCCATGAAGAGGAGGGGGAGGGGCGACAACCTCCGGGCGGCAAAACCACAGCTGCAGCTCCAGACATGCCTACCTGCCCCAGGCGGCTGTAAAAACATTCACTCCTCCCCTTTGCAGGCCGACTGACCCTCGTCAATGTCAAGCTGGTAGATTATCTCAGCAGGGTGGAGCTTGGGATAAAAACTACAACTTTGTCTGAAAAGCAGTGTAAGTTGAGCATCTTTTCCATTGAAGTTTTCCTTTCCCAGTGTGCTTCCTTCACAATGTGCATTATTCGCGGGAAAATGAAAACCTTATTTCCGGGAATGTTTGTTATTGTTCTTATGGAGAAACATTCGGGACTAGAAAAATCGTGCATTATAGGCTGGAAAACCTTTTAAACGGGAACCTTATAAGCGGGTTCTACTGTTTTCCCGAGCTGCGGGTGTCTACAGTCCATACTGACCCATAATGTTACTCAATTTACCAGCCACAAGTGGCAAACGGCCTGCAATGCATGGGGGTAGAGTCGTGGACTACCCCCCTATAACGCCCACAAGCTAACCCCACTGACTGGAGAAACCAGGAGCTGAGGAAGAGCCTCCACCTCAGTGTGCGTGAAGATCACCGTTACTGGGATAGGCATCTGCCCAACATTCTCTTCTCTCTCAGGAGAAGAAACAATGAGGCAGTAAATACCAGCCCAGCCAACTCATTCTGGGACGAAATCTCTGCCGCTCAGGTGACTGGCAGTGGGAATAAGCTCCTACAGAGATGCCGCAACCGGAGGACGTCAGGTTGGCAGCTCTGGCCCAGACCACGAGGGTGCGCGCCGCCCAAGACCATTATATAACCCACAAGTATCCACAACCTAAGACAGGGGTGATAAGTTTCAGATGGGTGACGCAGTGCTCCTCCGCAGCCACCCACACAGTAAGGCTAGTGGGCAATTCAGCGCCGGACTCGCCACCCAAGTGGGAAGGCCCCTACAAGATTGTGGGAAGACAAGAGGATGTGTACTGGGTGGAGGACAACCGAGGACGAATCTGTAAGACCACCAAAGGACAGGTTTGCACGACCTCCTGAACGAGAGGAAGTGCCCACCAACGCCGATGAGGCAGGGGTACCCTAAGAGCCCCTGCCTCAGGTGGTTACCACCACTACCTCGTCCTCCCAGGAAGACAAGGCCACCCAAGATGATTTGACGCCAGATGGCTGCGAGACCCACATTAGTTCGCCTTCAGTGAGAGAGGATGTGCCAAGTAGTGCCGAGGGGGCAGGGAATGCCTCCGATGGCGACCCAGTTGCCGCCCCTCCAGAAGGAAAGGGCCCCTGATCATCCCCTGGTGCCTGGTGGCCCTCAAGCTGGCCACTGCCGGAGAGGTGAACCCAGAGCCCAGCAGCCAGCCCAAGAGAGATGCTCCCCCCTCCCCCCAACACAGCTGGGACATTATGGTGAGTCACCATGGTGACACACTTCCAAGTTCACATGACCGTACCCATGGCATGCGGCCTTGAGGAAGCATGGTCATCCTTGCAAATCCAAGACTCCAACCACAGACAGTCAGTAACAGGAGTGCATGAGTTGTCAAATACTCAACAGTGACAATGTATAAATGCCAGTATTAAAACAGCTGTTAAATCACTGTTATCAGTGACAGTGACGTTACTTGTAATGTAGCAGAGTATAATAAGGACGTAGCTTATTAACACAGTGACATACGCGAGTCACTGCTATGTCAAATGCAAAAAAACCAGTGAAATTAACCCAGCAGCTGTAACAGCTCCAAAACAGTGCAAGTATCCAGTGACATTGTATATAAGCCAGTTGTGCTAAAATTGCCAGGGTTAACATTAACGATGAAATAGACATCATAGTTAGTAACAGTGAAACAAAAATTCTACTAGTGAAGAACGGACTTCCTCATAGGTGAAGAATGAATTCAGTAAAATGTCTGTTTACTCAAGGACTTTCTAATGAAAGCAGAATTAAATTGTTGTAAATACTTTGAAAGTCTATTGTGTGTCTTTGAGGCTAATATGTTTTTTTATTCTGTAGGTGGTCCATACATCAATTGGTTAGTAAAATTATTCATTCCAGGGTACTCATGTTTGTAACTATTTGGTAGATTAGTAGACCGGCCTAGGTAACGGAAGGCCTAGAGCCGGCTGCAACCTTAGCGCCTTGTCGCATAAACAAAACAAAAATTTACATTTGTAGTATGTACAAGTCCCACTCATGAAGGGTGTGTTAGTCCTACTAATTTACCTGCCATGGTGCTGAAGGCATTTTGAAAGTGGCCCTGCTTTGTAGTC
This sequence comes from Clitarchus hookeri, assembly GCA_002778355.1. Taxonomy (NCBI): domain Eukaryota; kingdom Metazoa; phylum Arthropoda; class Insecta; order Phasmatodea; family Phasmatidae; genus Clitarchus; species Clitarchus hookeri. Next base: position 823,450 of record NQII01000177.1, on the reverse strand, counting down.
CCCTATGTGTCGCATGGCAGGTAAATTAGTAGGACTAACACACCCTTCATGAGTGGGACTTGTACGTACTACAAGCGAAAATTTTTGTTTTGTTTTTGTGCCCACCTGTTAACTGGTTATTTCAGGAAAAATGTCTTGAATGATTGTTGTAAATAAACTCAGCCTTCAGCTGACCAGTGTGAGCGGCAGAGAAATATGCAATAAAAGAAGGTACGCTTGAATTCACGCGACACCGGGCCATTATCGCGCAACAGCTGTCGTCCCTAGGGGGTAAGAAGCAGTTACCAACATGCTCACCATTCCAGTCTGCGCGCTAGAGAGAGACAGCGCTACACAGCAGCCCGATAATAGACGCCGCACACTGCTACCCAGAGAGAGAGAGAGAGAGAGAGAGAGAGAGAGAGAGAGAGAGAGAGAGAGCTAAATAGGAGCTCTACAGAAGCCAACCCGACTTTCTTGCGAGTGACAGTTCTATATCACTCCCACCAAATTTTATTTTCTCGCCCTGATGAGTCTCCGCTTCAACAGAGATGAGGGGGTGAGGGGGATAAATTGACACGTGACGCTCTTTGGTAAGTAAATATAAACACGACTTTGCCTCATCCTCACACAGAATCACGTAACCCAGACGGGGTGTGAACCTCAAACAACTTGCATCCAGAGTCTACCAGCACACCCCTAGATGCGGGAGCACTCACGGACAAAGGCAACCAAGTTAGTTCGCCTTATTATAGGACATCACGACAATCCATCTTGTGTGATAGAAGCCAGCCTAGCGCGTGCCAGCTAAGTGCCTAAGCTCACGCCGCAGATGCAACCCCGCATGACAGAGATGCCTGCTTTTGCTATGGACCGAGACATGGCACCAAAGAGTGCAGCTCCGCCCATGGGAGGAGGAGCTCACCATGCCACCCCTGCACCTCAAGAGAGTCCGCGAGTAGGTGGAATATATATCCATGCACAGCCGCAGAACAGCAGCTCATTCTCAGCAGCTCGCTCCACCACTTCCAGTGCTCTCTGCTAGCATCGATGTCTTTGCGACCTACCAGACGCTCTTTAAAACCATCACCAGAAACCCACGAAGAAGTTAACACTTCTTTTATACACCCACAACCCTTCTAGTGGTGGTACCCGAGTCCCTTTTGGACAACAAGCATCGAGTTAGTTAGGGTTAGCCAGTATAATAGCTACCTAGCTGCATCTGCTTTGTTGGTTCAGACCCAGGTCCCCTTCACCTGGTTTGAGTAGGTTAACTTCAGTTACAGTTCTTGGTAAATTAGGAGTTAATATAGGCAACCGTGTCATTTCTCACTGGGCAAACATGTATTCTATTAACTTCCGAGTGCTCATTGCTAAGGGTGACGATAACTCAAAATTCCGTAGACGTCAGCCTACCAGGGAGGAGCAGGAGACAGCAGCATTTCCAACCTATTTCCTGAACATAGTGTAGGACTGCGGACTCCCTTAACCAGGTGCACGTATGTCAAAACAATGCACATTAGAAGGCCATCCATAATGTGTACCTGTTGTGCAGTACAGTAGAGCCCCAACAATTAGGTCATAACCACAAGTCTCTTTGGTCAGTCCAGTCCATTCACTCATCCACCGCACTGAACTGTCGCCGGAAAGAGTGAGACACTAGGTCTGAAGGTCTGGCCCCTTTGGTCCACATCCACGTCATTGTCGGACTCTTGGGGTAAACCCACCGCTCTAAAAACCGCGCTGAACTGTCGCCGGTTAGAGTACTCGGGTCCAACTCTGGTTGGCTCGGCCTCTGCTTGGCTCAACACTTAGTAAGGGTACTTCATTGCCTGCTCCTCTCTTGCGTGGCTAAGCATAGAATCTACCTACATGCCTTACACCTGTAGGAGTGGTATCAGGTTGCGTATTAGAAAGGCAGCTACCAATTCCAAGCTTATCTTGGGCTGTAACCCAGCACCAACCTCAGTATGCAGCATAACCCCCCGGGAACAAGCTCAAGCAGCCTGACAATTGGAGAGGCCTCGCCTCCCAGCTCCCTCCCCCTTCTTAATTCAGCCCCCATTCAAGACAGCCAGAGAACCACATCCTGTCGTCATCACCCTTGGCCAAGGACTCAACGTACCACTGTGTCTCACAAAACTGGTGGTGCCACCTCAGCTGAGCCAGCAGCCCTCCTCGGGCTTTTATCTGCATCATCCACCACAGCACTACCTTCGCTTCGAGCCTGGGCACTAACTCCAGCAGGAGCCAACCGCAGCTGAAGCAGAACCAGGAGCTACCCTAGGCGACGCCCATCAAAGGTAAACCATTTGCAATGTGCAGGCCGGTAATACGTAAGGTTATTCGGCACACTCCAGACTTTGTACTAAGCCGCCAAACTACGTGCCCCAGGTTGTATACCGGCTGGGGTCCGTTGAACAAACCATAAGTCAATCTTGACACAACTAAAACTAGCCCAACCGTGATGTCCCTGTCAATCACAGATGCCACGCGTCATGTCACTATGCATCATTCATACACACAATGATACAAGCAACACATATTTTCTATGTGTACTGTATGTATAAATAACAAACTAATGCTTATTTGATGTTTGCAAATATAATGAAAAAAATTAAAAGATCCCTATGTGCCCTTCAAGAAAGAGGTAAATGTCACAGACTGCCCTTTATTACTATTACATGTAACAGAATGCACAATGTCTTACTTGTTTGAAACTGTAACATGATTCTTGTCTTGCTGTCGAACTGCACAGCTAAAGCTTATCACTTCCTTTGGCAGTGGTACTCCAACACAGCTGCCAGAAAACACTACTGACAGTGAACCATAATTTTCTATTTTACACTGCACCTGTTGAAGTCAAGAAAGTTTTTTTTTAGTTCAGTTGTTATGCACAGATGACATAATAGCTGGTGATGTTAGATATTTGCATACTTGAAATATTTTGCATAAAGAACGTTCACAATGCTTGTTGTTTTGAAACATAATTTTTTTTTTAACCTATTCAAATAGCAAGGAATACAGGCATTTTAGAAAAAATACTACAATTATTAGGTACTTCTAATGTTACACCTTTGTTGAAAATATAATACACTTAGTGCTACAAGCAGAGCATTAAATTTTGCAAGAAAATGAAATATGGATAACAGAAGTTGGGTAATAGGTTTTATAAAAATTACAGAAGGACCTTCATTTTACATTCTTCTCAGTTAGATTTTCCCTTTAAATACAATTTACTTAGGTCATAACATTTTCCCTATATTTACACATTTTTAACCACATTGCCAAAAAATGTGAAGGTTATACCACATTTTACTGCATAGTGGTCGCCATAGTGTACCAGTCACACCATAATATTTATGTGTTGAAAATAGTAAAAAATTATTACTGTCTAAAAGTTACAGTCTTTCTGGTACTGCAGCCAAGCCAGAATATGTAGGAATGCACTCTACCCTGATGTCCCTCCACAAAGAAATTAATGGGTGGGGTGATTCAGTCAGCCACCCCTTCACAAAGCATGGAGAAATGAGTCTACGTGGTTCAGGCTTAGACAATATGCAGCTGCTGTTTCTAATGTTAAAAGTGTAGATAAGAACCACCAAAATGTTTTTGCCCTCGCTCACAAAGGTTGCAAATTATCCTGTGTGGAGACTTCAGCCACTCACCAGACGTTCGAGAGAGGGAGTAAATAAGTATGCCGCATCAGTTGCTCGGCAATGACCTCCCCTCTCTTATCAGGCGTGAAAGGGGAAGAATAGAGTACACTCTGTTAGTTGCTAGGCAACCAGTTACCTTCCTGTCTGTCATGTAAGGAGACAAAGCAATATCGTGCCTGGTCATGATGAGCAACAACCAAGCATGCCTAAAGATAGCTGAATGTGAGAACAAATCACTTATTTCCAACTCACAAGGCATTTAAGGGGATGAAGCAAGGTCATGCTGTGCCAAGCAAAAGCTGAATAGAATGAGAGGAGAGCACAATGTATGCTGCATCATTACTGGATGTTTGCATAAACAAATAAATGAAGGGAAATCAGTGCCATTTACAGGAAATGAATGTCAATGCCATCCAGGAAACAGTCACTGTTACTGTTTTCTGTCAAGTATCTGACTAATGACTCTTCATGATAGTAGCAACCTGAATTCCCAAGAAACTTTTTAGCATGAAATATATGATCATGATGGAAAATGGATTGCAGTTGATGTATCTCACCTTCTTCAAAGTCAGGGATCAGTCGGATACAACTTATGTTAAGGTAGTAGAATGCTGCCCAAATGGGAGCAATACCCGAGTTGTACGAGGAGCCACTGCTCAAGAGGGAGCAACACTGGTGAGAGGAGTGGAATGCTACTAGCAGAGAAAGACCACTAGGGAGAAAGACCCAGGGTGAGGAGAGAGCTGCTATCCTGTAAGGAGCAACACTGGGGAAGAACTTGAGTCGCTACCCAAAGTGAGAGCAAGATTCTAGAATGGGAGATTGAAGGGAATAAGCAGGGTAGCAAACCATTACTTCAGTTTCATGTTGTTTATTAACAAACCCTATAGTCGGAGCACTATCTGCTGCTGCCCAAGCAATGTAGAGCATGTCCATTGTGGTCAGTGGGAACATGGCGCCATGTTGATTCCACCTTTAACCTATATACACTATTTACACTTTGTAGATGAGTTACTAGAAGACTAGTGTTGGCATGACACAGTTTTATTTAAAAAACGCATCAGCAACTTATACATACTGGCAGTGCAGTCATCTGTGTAAAACACTGTTTCACATGAAAGTAAAAGCATTATCCCTGAAATTGACAATGGATAAAATTGACCAAATATGCAATATAAGAGACCAAAGGATATCTTAAATGGCGATGAGACTAGATTTTTTTAAAAATTTAATTTAAAAAAAAAAACTTAAAATTTTAGTGAAATAATTAAGAAAGAAAAGGCTAATTAGGTAACTGTTTAAAAATACTGACAGAAGTAAAAAATTGACCCCTAAAGTTGTTAAAACAGATTTTAAAAAAAATAAAAAAAATTACTACAAAAGTAACATATTAGTAAAAAAAAGAGTGACTGAAATTTATTAATCAATTGTTTTTTCAGCTTAAAACATTAGACCAGTAAGTTTAATGTCAACTAATCTAAATTACAGTCAAATCTTGATTTACGACCCTTCATGGTTCCCAGGAGAAGTGTAGTTATTAGAAAATTGTTTCATGGTTCCCAAAAGAGGTTCGTTATTTCGAGAGGGTTGCTATTCCCGGGGTCGTAGTTAAAATAATTGAGGTTCCCACATTCTATCATACTGAGTACCATAATATGAAAAATATATAATATGTTGATATTCTTTTAATGTGGAATTAAATCACTGAAAACAGACATTATGCCACATAATGTGATATTACCTCTGAGCGGATGTTCTGCATCTTTTGACGAGGATGGAAGTGCACTGTAAAAGTGACTGCACATCCAGGAGAACAATAACCAGTCATTGGAATTGTAGTGAAGTATTCAATGCCTGCGTTTTGCTGCCATGAGAACCTGTAAGTATACCACCTTTATGTACATACTTGAGCATCTACTTACATAACTATGCACATACACTAGTAGAAGTGCATTTAAGAACACCCCATAGGAATACACGTGTCTGCTCCACAGATGGTACACAAGGCTGAGGTGCTAAGTGAAAGTAATCAAAACATCAAGTCAATTAGACATACAGAACATTAAATGCAACACATACAGCAGACACCATAATAAGAAATGTAACCATCCAAAATGATCACATATGCAGCAATTCTGGCATGTAACCTGTCAAACAAATCTGAATGTCTGCTCAATGTAGTTCTTGGCGTAGCTGGGCGATAGTCGTTGCCGGTGCTGGGCTGGATGTCAGGCGCCATCCCATCATGTCTAATACATGCTCTATGGGGCTGAGGTCTGAAAATCTAGCAGGCCAGGGTAAGATGTGAAAACCAGGTAGAGTATGCTGTGGTACCCTAGCAACATGGGGACATGCATTAACAGGTTAGAAAATTGGTTCCTGCAGTGTGTCGAGAGATGGTTGGAGAACAGGATTGATGTCACAGATGTACAAAGCACCTGTCATGCTCCCCTGAATGAATAGCAGAGGCGATCAGGATGTGTAGTTTATGGCCTCCAATACCATAATCCCAGGTGTGGGTCTGGTGTGGTGAGTGTGAGTACACAATGGATTATTCTGCACACCAGCACGTCTACAAACGCAAACACTATCATCATTTTGTCAAAGGCAGAAACAACTTTCATCACCGAACACCACTGCTCTCCAGTCGTCTCTCCAATACACTCTTTCCCAACCCACTGAAAATGTCAGGGGTAAACATGCCAGAGTAACATGAAAACTTAAACGTACCTCCAAAAATGAATTATTTATTGTTTATGTAAACAATTTTAGTGATGAAGTCACATAGTACTTTTTACTACACAAATAACACTGTTTCCAACACAAATATCTGCCAACCAAAACAAAGTTTTCTTTACTGGGAAGGAAGGGGACCCAACTTCCTGGTGGGACATTGGAGAACACCTTGTTCTGTGCGAATGGAAGCTACTCGAACGACTCCATCTGGTCCTGGGTTAACTTCAGTAACCTGTCTCAACTTCCACTTGGTAGGAGATAACTGGTTGTCCTTAACCAGCACGAGGGTATCCACAGTGATGGATGACTGTTGATCTGTCCACTTGGACCTCTGCTGCAGAGTATGCAGATAGTCTTGACTCCACCATTTCCAGTAAGTTTGGTGTATTTGTTGGAATAGTTGCCAATGATTTAAGCGTGAAAGAGGGGTGTTTGTCAAGTCAGGTACTGGAATTGCTGTCAAAGGTTCCATTACCCGGAAATGTGAAGGCGTCAAAGCAGTAGGGTCATTAGGATCGTCACTAATAGAACAGAGGAGGCGGGAATTGAAAATTGCCTCAACCTGAACAAACAAGGTATTCAGTTCTTCTTAGGTAAAAATTTGGCTGCCAACAGCATGTGATAAGTGCCTCTTCACACATTTAACTACTGTGTTCCATATTCCTCTGAAATGAGGTGCTGCTGGAGGGTTCAGGTGCCACTGGATACCTTCAGAAGTTGAGTTTGTCAACATTTGTTGGTGATATGCATCAGGTTACAAAACTGTACAGCATTGCCTTAGCCCCAATCAAATTTGTGTCCTGGTCTGAGTACACATGAGCGGAGATTCCCAGATGGCCTGTCATTCTCTTGACTGCGGCTGGGAAGTGCTCTGTGGACAGTCCTGTTACAAGTTCCAAGTGCAGTGCCTTTGTACTCATGCACACAAAAAGGCAGAGGTATGCCTTGTAAGATTTTGCACCTCTCAATCTCCCCGTGGTGACCATAAATGGACCAGCATAATCAATCCCAACATGCAGGAAAGCTCGAGCTTGGTGCACTCTGCAGCTAGGCAAGTCACCCATTGGAGGAGCACATTGTTGTGGCGAATGGTGGAAGCATTGATTGCACTGTTTCAGCCTGTGTCTAATGGTGCGACGAGCACCCAGTATCCAATAATTCTGTCGGAGCAATGAATGTATGAAGGCCTGCATGAAGATATTTTTTATGTGTAGAATCAATGAGCAATAAACTGAAATGATGACTGACAGGAAGTAACAATGGATGCCTTTGTTGGTAACTTTGGGAAGAATGCTGTAGGCAGCCTCCCAATCACAAAAATTCTCCTCCATCCACAAATGGATTTAGGCCGCACAGCTGGTTGGTGAGTTGTTTCCTTGTCTGCAAATTCTCAATTTCCTTGCTGAAGCTTGTCGCCTGCACAATTTTGACCAAAGCTAGAAGAGCCTGCTGTAGCACAACAGTGGTGAGCGGCCCTCAGCTGGATTGACTTGAATGGCAATTGTTTACAAATCTAAAACAATATGAGATAATCCTTTGTAACTAAGTTAGATAGTATTTAGTAAAAGGAAAAGAATCCATTTTTATTACTGTAACTGCAAATATCTGTTAATGTCTCTCCGATTCCACTTCTTCTTGATTACTAGAGGTGGGAGGGGAGCACTCAGATAGCCAGGGAGTTCCTCTCCACCAAAGGAGGTGGTCAAGAAGATGAGAGGGCAGCAAACCCCTGGAGGCACAATCTGCTGGGTTTTCCTCTGAATGAACATGCGCCCAGCGTATGGTTGGCACAAGAGATTGGATCTCACCAACTCAATTACATACAAAAGTCTTCCATTCCTTGCTTTCTGATTTAATCCAAGCTAAGGCCACCATGGAATCTGACCAAGCAAACAGCTTGGCATAGACTTCAGCGACAACCTTCATCAGCTTGGTAAGTAACTGAGCAGCACACAGTTTGAGCCTTGGTAAGGTGAGAGCCTTTAGAGGCGCTACTTTAGATTTGGCACAGACCAGAGACACTATAACCTTATCGGTTGCTTCAACCTGAAGATAGATTACAGCAACATATCCTCTTTCTGAAGCATCTGCAAATCTGGGCAACTCAAACCTTTTATCACCCAACGGAACTACACAGCGTGGGAGAGTCACCTTTGAAAGATCATCCAGCTCTTTCTGAAACAGACTCCATTTCTTCACAAGACATCTGGAGGCGGATCATCCCAATCTAATTGCAGTGACTAGAGTTGTTGGATAAGCTGTTTAGCAAACCAAACTACTGGTGTTATCAGACTCAAGGGGTCAAAGATCCTAGCAACCACTGACAAAACTGAACATTTGGTACATTTGATACCTGTAGTAGGTCGGGACAACTACAAGAAACAATGAGATTTAGAATTTGACAACAAACCAAGAACCTGCGTGAGAATGAGCACAAAATAGAAGAATAATCTGGTGGGAAAACCTGACTCACTACAACTGAATCATTACTTGTGAAGAGTAAAACCACCTGATTCAAAGATGCCTGTAAGTTCACGCTGGAGACTTATGGCTTACTCATTGGAGTTTGCGCCAGTCAGGATATCATCCATGTAAATATCTTGCATGATATTTTGAGCTACAGTGGGAAAATTATCCTTTTCATCTGGAGCCAACTTGTGAGTGACCTTTATCGCTTGGTAAGGTAATGATGAGAGACCAAATGTCACTGTGTTAAGCTGGTATTCAAACAATGGTTGATCTGACGAAAATCTCAACACAATTTTTGATATGTACGATCATTAGGATGTAGTAGAATTTGACGATTACATCTGTCATACGTCTGCGGTAAGTGCCACCAAATGAAGCTGGAAACGGAGCAAATCCGATACACGATCGGGCAATAGATTTGATGCTTCAAACACCACTCTGAGCTTGGTACTTAGCATACCTGGGTGAGTTAAACAGTGGTGAGGGATGAAGTAATCATTGGCACTTACCAGTGAAACCCCCCCAAGCAATTCCATATGGCCTTGGTCGAGATAATCTTGCAGGAACATATGATACTCCACCTTCAACCTTTAATTTTGAGCAAGCTAGCTTTCCAGGAACAGAAATCTGACAAGATGCCACTGTCTTGGAGTCTCCCAAGTTGGAGTGTTCATTCTTGGAAGGCAACGGTATATAATATTCCAATTTGGTAACGAGAACATTTTTTCAAAGAAGCCTTTTGCTTGTCTATTTTCTTTAGTTCGGATGGTATGATGGGTTGGCATTTCTTCTACTTCCGAAAACCTTTTAATTAAGTTATCTACCGGTTCTATAGAGGATACAAAAAAGGTTTAAAGTAACATTTCCGAACATGAACATTGATTGATCTTTCCCATTAACAGCCATCCCAAATTGGTATTTATGGCAACAGGCTCTCCTGGAGATCTATGAATCCATGAATTTAACCTTCAAGAATAATTGTGGGGAACACTTCTGCACCAAGCATCATATCAATCTGTTGAGGTTTATGAAAATTGGGATCTGCCAGGACCAGGTCGCACAAGTGAGGCCACTCCTGATTCTGGATAAGTGCCTGAGGAATGGAAAATGTGATTTGCGAGAGCACAGAAGCTTCAATAACAATTTTCTCAGCTTTACCCACAAGTGGCATTATCTTACAGCTTGTAACTCCTTTTGCAGCTGGAAGAGGTGTTTGGCCTAGTGCAGTCAATGGTGAACTGTGACGAGAATAAGTAAGACGCAATCACTGAAGGCATTCCTCAGTAATGAAGGAAACTTGAGAACCAGGGTCTATAAGAGCTCTAACAGCGTGTGGCTGACCTGATCTATCTAACACCTTGACTACTTCCGTGGATAGAAAGAAGCACTGTGGGTGACTCAATCTGGGCTACTGTGCAATACACTGACTTTGTGGTACTATTGTCACTACTGGGTAAGTTTGATTTACTGTTGTCACTACTAGGTAAATCTGAATTTTCACTATCATTCCTAGAGCCAATGGTTACTTGTGAACAGAAATTCAATAGTGTGTGATGACTTTTCCTGCATGTTCAGCATTTGAAATTAGAAAAACAATCCCTCATGATGTGCACAGTCTTCAAACAGTTTATATAAAGGCTCAATTCCTTCACATGATGTAGCTGCTGTTCACTCGAAAATTGAAGAAAGGATTCACATTTGACAATGGAGTGCTCACCTTTGCAGTGTACAAAGTTTTGAGAATCTGGTTTCAAAGTACTCAAGACAAATTTCAAGTTTTCAGCCACCTTTGTAGATTTCTTACTCTCCTATCCTGGAGAACCACTACCCCATGACCTTTCACTACTCTTGACACTCTCTCATACTTGTGACTGTCTTTCCAAAAATGACCAAAATTTTTGATATGAAGGCATTTCATTTTGTGGCACAGAGAGTTCCCAATGTTTCCTTAAATTGGAATCAAGTTTAGGCACTAATAAAGGCAGCAGTATTACAACCCAATGATTTGTAGGCATTCTTTAGACCTTCAAGTCACCCATATTTTCTGTAACTATATTCAGCAAAGCTTTAATAGATTGTACAGAATCTGCACTTATCAGGGGTGCATTGAAGATGGCATCTAAATGGTGTGATAGTATCACTTTTGGCTGATTATACCTTTGCATCAGGAGATCCTTTGCAACTTCGTAATTGGCGTTTGTCACTGGCAAGGTGCATACCAAGGCACTGGCTTCCCCTTGCAGCGATGACTTCAGGTACAAGAATTTTTCCACTGCATACAACTGGTCATTCTCATGCAACAGTGTAAGAAATAAGTCATAAAAGGATTGCCACTGTGTCACGTCCCCATTAAATATTGGCAGTTGTATAGCTGGCATTTTTAGCACAGATGCCCTGCCTTTATCTGCCCTTTCAGCACTAAGCCTACGATTCAAATTGATTTCCAACCTGTCCTTTATAGAGTCAATTTCAAAATAAATGATGTCAAATTCATCCCACAATGACGTAAATTTAACCGATTTGGGGAGTTCATAACTGCAACAAAGTACCCCCAAGTCTGAGACATCGGCCTGAAATGTTTCTCTGATTTTTTTGATTTCCTTGCCTATCGATCGAAAGAAAGCACATTTTTTACTGGCTTCAGGGTTTGCTAGCACTTTCCTTCCCCCTTCCAAAATTAAGTTCAACCTTTGTTCGTGCGAGTGCAGTTTTGTTTTTAAAACACATTCTTTTGACATGATGGACGATGTGTTTCTTTAATGGCATCTTGGCGAGGTGCACAAAAAGATTTGACAAGAATTCACTGTCAAAATTTTAGCAAGAAGATTCTTTGTGTACACATTCACTTAACCTCACTTCACAATTCTAACTCAACACGAATAAAGTTTTCCTAGAGGACATGCTAAAAATTTGCACATATGAACCCCATAATAAACTCAAGGAGAAAATAACTGACGTGGCCAACACAATCTGATACACGAATATCACATAACAGCACACGCATGCGCGTATCACGAGTGTACTTCACCATTTGTCACTTGAAACACAACAAAACGAAAACTTGGTTGTGGTTTGCATAATCCAGCCCGAAGGACCATGTTGATTTTACTAACGTCTGAAGAACCTGGAGAACCATTAAATAAAATAATTTGCTAAAATATTTCTAGGAAAACTAATTACTGGCCACCATCTTGCGTAAACACTGATCTTCTTTGCTTGAGTCAGACTTGCGCCAACTGTTGCAGTACACAATTTTAGTGAAGAGGTCACATAGTACTATTTACGACACAAACAACACTGTTTAGAACACAAACAATTTTAGTGTTCTGGATCTTAAAGATACATTCTGGCTTGTGAATCTTGATACTCAAGAGTTATCTGCTCTGCACAGTTCCCACAGTATTTGGATACTATCTGTTCAAGCAATTACTTTTTGTTGTCAACATCTCCATTGAGGTATTTCTAAGATACAACACAGAAATATTTGGGAATATTTTTGGTGTCATCATTTATGTAGATTATTTACTCATCTATGCAGACGATGAACAAACACATGATAAAATACTCTCAGAAGTGTTGCTCAGGGCTCAACAGTGCAATGTCAAGTTCAATTTGCAAAAATTCCAGTACAAGATAAATGAAGTCCAATATGTAGGTCACACTTTTAAAAAAGGCCTAGTTCTTCCTAGTGAAGATAAATCTACAGCCATTGTCAACTATGATGTTCCAAAATGCAAACAAGACCTTCAGCGCTTTCTTGGTATGGCCAGTTATCTACAAGACTTCATTCCCAACTTCACTGAAGTCATGAATCTACTCAAAAGTCTCTTGAAAAAATATTTTGAGTTTGTTTGGAATTCTAATATGATGGTGCTAGCATTGTCAAGTTAAAACTATCCTAACCTCGGAGCCGTCATTGCAAATATTTGATGACTTGAAAGACATAATGATTCAGACTGAAAACAGAAAGGAAGGCATAGTCTGTGTTCTTTTGCAGGATGGCAAACCAGTGTGTTATGCTTCCAAGTGTCTTTCCCCCACAGAGGTAAATTATGGTCAAATAGACAAGGGATTTTTAGCAGTTCTCTTTGCATGTAAAAGGTTCTATCAGTACATTTATGGCCACGATGTACTCATTCAGACTGACCACCAAACTTTGATATCTATAATAAAAAAAGAGATTCATACGATACCCTCCAAGAGACAGCAAAGTATCAGACTTAAGATAAGTTTGTATATGATTAAGCTTGTGTATGTACTGGGCTCAAAGATGTGTTTAATTGATGCCCTGAGTAGGGCATGCTCAAAAGCAGAAATGGCTGATGTTGATGTGTCTCTAAATGAAGTGGTACATGTAACGAGAACAAAGTTCTTTTTCAACAACAGACAAGAAAGAATGAGTTGTTAAATGAATTGAACAAACTTGTTTCCAATGGCTGGCCGAATTCCAAAACAAAAGTACCAGATGTTGTAAGATTCTATTTTAAATTCAAGAATGACATTGTAGTTAAAGATAGAATGGTATTCTTTGGAGATAGGATTGTGGTCCATGCATCCTTAAATGGATTTGTACTTGATAATCTAAACCACACGCACTTTGGCATCACCAAAACCAAGGCAAGAGCTAAAACTTTGTTTTATTGGGCTGGCATGGTTGCAGACATTGAAATTTTCATAGCAAAATATGCCCTTTGTGAAAAATGTAGTTCTAAAAAACCCAAAGAATCAATGCTTACACAAGAACCACAGACCTTACCATTTCACAAAGTAGCATGTGTTATTCTGGAATATGGCTCCAATCCTTATTTCGTTCTGTGTGATTATTACTCAAAATGGATAGAGTTGATTCCCCTCCACTCAAAGAACTCTAGCACTAATGTGAAAACCTTAAAAACCATCATCTAAACACACGGGATTCCCAGTGTCTTAGTTGCAGACAACATGCCTTTTAGTTCTTCAGAATTCCAGGAATTTGCCAGGATATATGTATTTACTATACAGACTGCGAGTCCCTACCATCCCAAATGTAATGGACTAGCTGAATGTGCAGTAGAGATAGATAAAAAGATGCTACAAAGTGTAGTGATCAGAATCTTGATATAAATGTAATGTTGCCAGGATACCATAACACTCCTGTGTTAGGGACACACTTCAGTCCAGCACAACTGCTCTTTAGCAGGAGAACTAAAACCCAGATACCAATACATGATAATCTGTTAAAACCTAAGGTAGCAGAAAACTATAAATACAAGCAGTTGCAAAAGATTTGCAAAACAAGCACCACCAATGACAAAATGGCAAAAACCAGGCATGTAGAATTTAAAATAAGTGATAATATTGTTTACTTTGACCAGGGTATTTGGAAGCCGCCATAGTGATTGATGTCCTGGATGCCCCACGGTCAATGTTGATTCAAGATGAGAAAGGAAGGATCTGAAGAAGTCTTCAGTAAGGAGAGAAAGCAAACCTGTAGGTCATAGTGAGCAGGTAAATAAACAAACCTTTGGTCAGGTGAAAGTAGAATAGTAAAGGTAAAATCAGGTCACCCTCTTCAACATGGGAAAGAGGACTATGGGAAGAAGGATTTAAAGGATTTGCAGCTGAACAAAATAATCCATTCAGAGAACTCGTGGTTGAACAGTATGTTACATCATCTTGCCATCAGAGAGTTTCGAAAGCACCTTATCACCTTAATGACAATGCATTAAAATGAATCTCAAATTTTTTAAAAATATGTTTGTAATGAAAGTTTTATGTAAAGTATTTGTAAATTGATGACTGTTCTGTTATAAGAAGGGAGATGTAATGTTTTAACGTGTAATGTTATAATGTAAGCTTTAAAAATTAATGGTAACCTTGTAATATGAATTGACTGAACTGTCATACGAAGGGAGATGCAGTAATGTAGGAGATTAAGGTTGACAGGATTGTGTGAAGGTAGTACATAGAAAGCGGTGCTAAAGGATTGTCTAGGAATGTAATAAATAGATAATACAGCACTAAGGTTGTAATATTTTGAATTGTTTTAATGTTATGTAAAATATTAAAATGTTTAGAGTTTTAAAGTTTTAAGGAGTTTGGAAAAATGAATGTTTAAAGAAATTATGAAATAGTTTGATAAATCTTACTAATATTATAAATGTGAAAGTCTGTGTGTGTGTGTGTATGTTTGTCACCACTCAGCTCCATAATGGCTGAACGGATTTTGATGAAATTTGGTATGTAGGTACTTTAGGTCCTGGAATAGGACATAGGATACTTTTTATCCCAGAAAATTGTACGGTTCCTGCGGAATAACAACAAAACATAATTCTGCAACAGCTGGGAACGTGACCAAAATATTTTTTTCCTCTTGCGTTAGAGTTTATCAGGCCACCCACGGACCTCTGAAATGGCTTAACGACTGCTATCAATCGATAACAACTGGGACCGAATATTTAACATACCCTCCGAAACCCAGAAGCGCTCAGATGTTATGCCACTAAACGGTCACCCATCCAAATGTGTGCTGCTGGGAACGTTGCTTAACTTTGGTGATCCATTAAGATCCCTCAGCCAAGTGCAAAAAGTAGTACCTACGTACACATTTTTCTAAAGCTACAACTTGATGAAACTCACGTTTTGATTTTCATACATTGACACTGGAAAGCGGAAATGTGGTAATTACGCGATAGTTGCACAGATACACTCCAAAAACATTACCTTACTTCTTGGCTATCGGGTAAAAAATGTTTCCTTCCTTTTGGGTCACCATCTTCACTAAAGAGTGTTGATGTATGCATCGCTCCATCATCCCCTAACTTTGTTGTTAACACTCTCTCAGATTCAAAGAAATTGTAAAAATATTAATACAACTATATAAAAGATTGAAATAACTTATTTATTGGTAATGTCTCTAAGTTATATACTACAAATATATTTACATATATGCAATATCCAAGTTTCCAAAAAAGTTTTAGCAGACTCTGGTCTACTTTTGTTTTTGCTACTGTATAGTATAGAATTTCAAGATGTCAACAGACAAGAATATTAACAACAGTTACATACTTGGAGCCAAGGTCTCCCACATTGGAAAGCACAAGCTTCAGGGTGGAAGAGCAGCCTTCAACAACTGTTCCAAATGGCAAGTACGTGCGATCCAAGACAAAGTCATAGCCAATACAACTCCCCTTCACAATACAAAGGGGTTCACTGTGTTCGTTGAACCACATCAAGATCTGCAGAAAATTTAATAGAAATGAACTTGTTAAACCAAGACTTGCTGTTCAAGTACACACTAAACAAAATAAATTTAAGTAATGGCGGAAAATAAACTCTTACACATACTTACATATTTTTTTAGCTACAATGAGACCTAGCATAAATTACTCAAACACTGAAGATTCTTCCTGGGACATTATATTTTTGTACAACATACCAATATATTGTTCAAAATAATTACTATGAAAAAATATAGTTAACACAAACTATTATAGTTACACCAATTAAAATTTTTTTGGTCATTTTTTTTTACGTATTTTGATTATTACAAGTTTTTTTAGATTTCACATTAATTATTTTGAGCTATTTTGAGGAACTTTTATGTAGTTAAAGTTATATTGTTTTGAGATAATAAAAATAATAATTTAATGAATTTTAATGGGTTTGTATTTTTCTGGGGTTTTACAAGTTTTATTTCTGTCATGCCTAGCCTCTCAGGCAGGAAAGAGGGTATCCACACAGCCAGCAGCCGTCAGGCTGGTCAAGCTTGCAAGAGTTATAAAGCATCAGATGCACATTGCATTCCTTTAATTTTTACTGCACGCAGTGTCTGTTTCACAATGTGCTGTCTTCTTCATGGTAATCATCCTGTTCATGTGAAGTTTGCTGCGGTTGGCTTATGCCAGCATAATTCCATATAAAAAATGTGGCCTTTGTACCAACTTGGTAAGCTTTTTGCATCCTAGTGCCATCTCATGGGCACTTTTGGTACGTATGTTTTTTAGAGAATCCTTCCCTACTTGTCACTGTACTTGGTGTCATTTCCAAGAACTTCTCCGGCACCTGTTAGATGCAACTTGCAATGAAGAAAATTTTGTTTGTTTTTGATAGCATGTAGTAACGCAGTACAATACTGCAGTTTAACACAGATAATGTGTTAGTGAATGTCTTTTTGAGTTGGTGAGTGCCAACTATGAACACCTGCATTTAATTCTACAATGAACCATATTATGGGTAAGTGAGTGTTTACCCAGTGGCGGTCAGCAGTTGAAACAAGCCCCGTGCTATATAT